>ALYI01003836.1:0-69511 GCA_001969225.1 Ceriporiopsis andreanae CBS 279.92 | reverse complement strand
TTTTTTTTTTTTTTTTTAAGCTCACTCCGTGCCCTCGTCACCTATACAGGCGGATTTATGTGATGATCGCTATCTATGAGCAAGGCTTGCACTCTGTCTTTTCAGTTTGTCCTGTCACATTGCATCTGTGAGTGTTGATGTCTCGCAAGCTCGGCATTAGCTTTGTCTGACAGCTCGCAGGTTGAAAGGTTCTGCGTCGAACCAAGACTTGTCGCGTTCCGTCCAACTCTGGCAGTGGATTACAACAGGGTAAACTGGCATGGCCTGAACGTTTCTGAGGTCTGCATTTTGCCCAGAAGACACGGTATCCCTGCGCTACCGTTGCACACACTGCCGGCCGCGGCGGTCGGGCGTCGCAGACTCAGTCGCGCTGCATAGGAAATTAGCCGCATCGCTCGTCATCAGCGATCGTCTCAACGACTTCGGCTCGGTGATTGGACGAGATCCCGGTACGGGACTCATAGACGACACCACAAATCACGCGTCTTCCCGCTCGGACTTCACGGATTCTGACCCTGTCTAGAAAGGAGAGTGAATTGACGCGTTCTGGACGGTCTATGTCTTGGCCAAGGCATGGAGCACTGCTACGGGCACACCATCCTGCATCTCCGATCAACTGCGGATCACGACGCCATTGCCACTGGCTATAGTGGACTACAAGCAGGTCGGCACAGATCGTCGGTCATACAGAGCAATTCATTGCTTACTGCAACTTTGTCAGAGTTGTGTCCCGTCCCCACTGCCCGGGACTTTCATTCACAAACTTCTGGAGGGCATGCCGATGCGCGGTCTCACGCCGCTCGTCGTGCGTGCTGTGAGTGCGCACCTTCTCTCACGAGCCGTACATCTTGCCTCTAAGGACAACACACGTAAGTGGTTCGCGGCTACTTCCCTTCGAAACCTCTAACCTTTACGCTACAGATATCTCTGATAAAGGCGCCTTCTGCACCGAGTTCAAGCTACTCGACCAATCGATAGCTTCGTGTGTATCGTGCCTTCCTGATCTCACAGAGCCTTTGCAAGACGCCTCTGACTCGGAGCATGTACTCGCGTGTACACTGGTTCATGCCGCTGCCATTCATCTCCATTCTCGCATAGCCCGTGTCCGGAGTGCGTCTGAGGAATGCTGCCGCCTTTCCGCGCAGGCGATATTAACCATCTTCCGCGACAACGGCCCGCAGCAAGCGAAATTCTTAGACCCAATCGTGACAGTAAGTCCCCTCAGCATCGTCGGTGGCGTTGTTTGACAGACCAGTACAGCCGGTGCTTTCAAGTGTCTGCCGGTCTCTGGTCCCAGATGACAGTCGTGGCGTCTCAGAGGCGGATAGGAATAACCAACTGAGCGTTTCTCTGGACATTCTCAGCGGCATTGTTCTCGCGATGTCGACTGGCACATCACCTTTCGAGTCGCCAAAGGGTGAGTACAGGCTTTATACCGTATTATACGTGCCAGGGTAATTATTTTTATCATGCTCGACAGACTTCCAATCGCCTGAAGTGTGGAGCTATGATAATTCGGTGTAATTTTCACTATTCGCATCAGTATGTATCTGTCCCAGCCTCTGAACAGTCTCTGAAAGACACGAGATAACTTAGGAGACGGGCGCCATCACGATGTGTGTTCGGGGTCCCTTTCTCATTTTATAGCCATTTTCTCGTTTCTCTTGATGTCCATTACCTTCTCAAGTTTGCAGTCTCGGGGCAGCAAAAGGGAGGTACCGTTTAGTTTCTTTCAGCTCATTTCGCAGGTTTCGACCTATGATCAGTCGCGCTAGATTATTCCGTTATGTCGTCATGTCTCAGACTTCGCGAATTCACACGCGACACGCGCGACCGTCTTATCTTCGTACCTCCACCTCGATCTCTGAGGATCCCCACCCTTTCGCAAGACTCTTCGTGTTGCTGTTGTCGCGACGCTTGATATGCTACCGCCAGTTCTCGCAGTCGTAGCTGCAGGTGCCATGGGAGCTGCTGTGGGTCGCAGGCTCACCCGCGCAGGCCTCACCGTTCTCACGAACCTGGACGGCCGTTCCAACGCGACGCGCGAGCGTGCCCGCGCCGCAGGGATGGAGGACGCCTCTCTCGGCGACATCGCTGGTCGCGCCAACTGGGTGCTCAGCATCCTGCCACCGAGCGAGGCGTATGCGTTCGCGCAGCGCTTCCGCGACGCGCACGCTGGGAACGCCGCCACACGCGGGCTCGCGTTCGCGGACTGCAACGCCGTCAATCCAGAGACAGCGAAGCGCATCGCATCCGTGTTTTCTGGTACTCCAATCAAGTTCATAGATGCGGGGATCATAGGCGGTCCCCCTCGAGACGGGTACGACCCCGTGTTCTACGCTTCGGCTAGCCCAGAAGATGCACAGACTTTGGTTGAGTTCGGCACGCTCAAGAACTATGGGCTTAACGTCAGCCCGCTGCAGGGTGAAGGAGCTGGCGTCGGAGACGCGAGCGCTCTGAAGATGTCTTACGCGGTACGTTCTAATGTATAGTTATCCAATGATCTACTCATTATTCGACCCAGGGCATCACGAAGGGCATTATAGGACTTTGCACTACTATGATACTTTGTCCGTTTAATTTTCAAGTTCCTGTTGCGCATGCTGATGTGTGATTCGATAGCGGCGAACGCATCCTCCCCCGCCACGGCTAATGCACTATTGCACGAGTTGGCCGCTTCACAACCCGTGATTCTTCAGCGCATCGTCAACTCAACACCCGGGATGCTTCCGAAAGCCTACCGCTGGGTAGGCGAAATGGAAGAGATCTCTCAGTTCGTTGAGAACGGGCTTGGGAAGCAAGCAGGCCCCACTGACGGGCCGCAATCCGCAGTGGAAGGAATAGGTCAGATACATATGGGCCTGGCGAGGCTTTACGAACGTGTCACGCATTCGGTAGACGCAGGCGAGGGTTTTGGAGATGTTAAAGTATTGAGAGATTTCGTAGCTGAAGCAAAGAAAGTGATCGCAGCGAAGTAATACACGTGCGTTTCTAGAAATTATATAGACAAGTATGCGCCACTTCAGTGGATCATGCGGCATACGTCCAAGCCAGATCTTCGTACACCTCAAGTTGACAAAGGTGTGTCTGCGGACCGCCCCAATTTCCCTCAACCTGCAGCACTAGCCCCCCAACGCTGACTCCCAAGTTTGCGAACTCCTTGAACACAGGGAAGGTTTGCACGCTTCCAATGGGCCCGTTATAAATGAAGGCGGTAAGTGGCACCAAGCTCTCTCGTACGGTAGGCATCTTGTTGGTGAGCATTTCGACGCGCTGGTAAAGGGTCATGAGCACCGGGTCTGTTTGTGGATCTTCGAGCTCCAGCCGGTCGCGGCCACTGACCGAACCCCAAACAATCACGGTACTGGGAGAGAACGCGACGCGCTCGAGGTCCTTCGGTTGTCGCAGGATGATGTGGCTCAGTGCTGAGGGGTATGCAAGTGCGATGCCGACCTGGAAATGGTTACCATCAACCTCCCAGCAATTGGTGCTGTTGTCTAGCATGAAGGCTGCGTCGGACTCCTGCTTGTTGGCTGTCCATGCGGGTGAGCCAGGGAGGCGGTGGGTGTAATGCCGGAGAACGGGAGGATTGCCCATCGTTGTGGAGACAATCCGCGCTCCGTTCGCGTAGGACGCGAGATCTATGGCTACGTACGACGACCTGGCGAGTTGACCTGCCAGTGGACGAATGGCCGCACGCAGGAAAGGCTGCACCGCGGTCAAAGCCCACACGAGGAACGCGGTCAGGAGCACCGTTTGATACAGAGGACGCCTGGATCCTCGAACACACGTAGACGACGTGGATGAGCTTGCCACTTCTTGGGATGCACTCGACGCGACGTAGGGGATCGATGGGCTTATCTCGGCAGTGCTAAGCCAGTCGCGCAGGTCTTGCTCTTCGGGCTCGAGCTTGAAAGACCTGTATGGATAGAGTCAACGTCAATGTAAGCGCGTCATGTGGGCGAAGACTACTCACATTACAATGCGAGGGAGCTGGGAACGAAGAAGAGGGGAAGAGGAAGCAAGAACTGGTGTCCCTCTCAGTCGACGCGTCCGTCTTTTAATTGATGAGTGGCACGCGTACGTAATCAATCACGGGGCCTGTTGATGACCATTGTCCTCGCGCTGCAACTGTTTAGTCGCAATGGCCACCTCGCTAGGGCTGGCCTTACATGTGGAGGACCTCGTGGCCATGATGCGCCAAGTCGTTGTCTTGGAATCGAGGTCGGGTGGGGAGAAGATCCGTGAAAATATGTTAGGGGCCAGCGGTTGAAATGAAACGCTCTAACCTGGGCCATCAATATGACACGACAAGGCCGTCCACGCCATTGAAAAATTGCAACTGTGAATCGATACAATACACGTACACACTCTCTAACACAAGCACGTCAAGTTTGACGAGGGCTATGATTCTGTCGCCGTCACGATCATCTCAGGCTCGACAGCAGTGCTCGTGATATCATCCATTGAGATGTCCGCGAGCTCTTCTGCTTCTGCTTCCCGTGCAGCTTTGCGCGCAGCCGCCTTCGCCTGCAGCTCGTCGACTTCCGTTTGCATTTTTGTCTGTCCATTGCAGCGAGAGGTCAGCAATGCATCTTCAAACTTCAAAGTGGCGTCTGGACTGACAATTTTTGCTTCTATCTCCTTCACATCAAATACCGCGTATGCCGGTTTTGCAACACTTGATTTCTCCTCCAGCAGGTTATCTGAGTACCGAATCTCGTAAGTAATGAGACATGTACAAGACGGGCGTGATCGTACGGAATGCTGCGTGCATAAACACGTCGTTCATAAATTCATGATTTCGCTTGTATCGTGTTCCTGCTATGGCTCGGGTCGAAATGAGGTCGGATTCCTCTGACATGATTGAGGTAACATGAGTGCCTGGCGTCAAATTCTGGACATGTTACTTACCCAAGTCGTCCTCTTCAATTTTGTGCTGTTGTTGCGGAGGCTGTTGTTGACCCTGCGGACGCTGCGTCTGACCGTCAGTTCACTGGACAGGCGAGTACAAGATGGTGCGCGCATACCACGGCCATGCTCCCGCTTCGATCCCGCTCTCTCCGGCGGTCCATCGCTTCGAGGTTTGCATTCTGCTGGTTGAGCATCGCTTGTGGGTTGTTGAAGTTCATGCCCATCACATTGGGAGGGAGCGACTGTTCTCTGTGCATAGGTCCCGCCCCTGACGGGTATACTTTTTGTCCTTGCCTCGGACCATGGACGAACATGGCGGGCTCGTTGTATGGACGAAGGGGATACCGCCGGACTGGCGTGTTCGCAACGGACGGCATGATGGCTGTCCTCGGAGTATTACTCTAAGAATTGCAGACAGGACCGTACAAAGAGAGGAGACGCACGGATCGCCTGTCCTCTTGAATAGTGGACAAGAACTAGATTTGGATTTGCGCCTTTAATGAACCGATATCGTCTCCGAACACGGTTCGCTACCTGGTCGATGCCAGGTATGAAGCCAAACTTGTTCTCCAGGAACTCAAGTTCCTGAGACGCGTTTAGTCAACTCAGTGGCAAAGAAATAGCTAGCAGCTCACTCGATCACCAGGTACAGGGATTGTATACCGTGTTTCCTGGTCTTGATATCTTATTCCGTCTATGGGAAATGGCAGTTGGGGGAGCATAGCGACGATGAAGACTTGTCCCTCTATTAACGACGCAAATGAGCACACCCACGCGTAAACAGTCCAATACTGAGTTTCAGAACGTTTGATGATCACCTTGTGGCTTGTCAATGTATCCCCAGACGAAGGGTTGAGAGGCCGCGAGGTCGTGGCCGCGCAGGAGCATCGTACAAGCAACGTCGTGGTTGCATTGCGCAACTGGTGCAAGTTCTTGCGCGTTTCGTAGGCACACGCCGTCCTGCGCTGCCTGTTGGAATGCTGACATTGTGGCGGCGTAATTCGAGGTAATGTGCTCAGGACGAGGTCGCTGTGCAGTTTCAAGTTGACTGAATAGGCGCCCGAGGAGACACGTGCCTCTTGGCGCTCCCGGATCAGGACGATGCGCGCGCACCCGGCGGTCGCTGACTCCAGCTTGGTCTCTTACCACGTGGTTAGTGCGCGCAGGCGCCCCGGTACGATTCACCTATTGAGTATTACGTCTCGATAGGAAATGTCATAATGAGTATCTCTGGTGGTTGTACCTAGCGCGATGACAAAGATTTGACGAGGAGGATAGTAAGGTTGGTCGAGGGGGGTGGGACGGAATAATACGAAGCGCTCACCCTATGCGAAAGGCGCGCTGGTGTCTGGAGCGAACTTTTAATTTCCATTTCCGTCAGTAGTTTGTGGCTTAGGTCTCGAGCGTATGTTTCGCGTATGGCCATTTGTCGACGCGCCTCGGCGACAGACATGGATACATAAGGTGCAGAATTGTCGTTTACACACGCCTCGATTACTGATACACGTCTTCGTTACGCGACCGACTCCTTGCGGAGTGTTCAACGGCGAAGGACGCACCATCCGCCACCCCTCACCCTCCGGCGCACGACACAGACTTGGTCCTGAATCTACTGCAATATACGAGCTGGCGTTCCGTCAGGCGGAGCTTGCACTATGGTGCACACATCCCGTGCTGGTCAAAGGGTCAGCTCGCGACATGCTGTAAGTCCGAGCCACCTACCTCGAGGAAAGTCATAGCTAAGCCGATGCATTACTTCTTCGTGCAGCGCGGGAGCCCATCGGGTCAGACGCCCCGTCAACAACGCGTCTGAACCGTGTTCACGGACGACCAGCGGGTCAATTTCGTTAGCCGCGACCACGAAGCGCACACATCGGATTGCCGGAATGGATCTGAACGCCCTTCCGAGAGACTCCCAGTTTATGGTGCGCAAGAAGTCTCCGGTGCTAACTCGATTAGAGACCTGTCTAGCTTCCCATCGCACTGTTACTCGCTGTAACGTCGACTGCGCCCCGTTCATCGCGTCAAGCAACAACTTCATGCGGGACACCGCCAATAGCTGGTTAGAATGAGCGACAGGGATGGTGAGGGAGAAGTCTGTCAGAACAGGGAGTTCTCTCATGTATGCGCGTCCGTCAGAGTGCCAGTGGTACACTGTGCCGAACGCTTAGTAAGTCGCCAGTCTAATTTGACTGAGTAGAGCTACTTACCGGGCACGGTGGACGAAATGCCAAGGTGAAACGAAGTGACCGAGGAGCACTGGGAGAGCAACGCCAACAGGGTGTCACTGTTGTAGGCTGTCAAGTTGTAAAACCCGAGGGTACGGGTTACGTCTAACAGGTAGATACCGTCCTCGAAGGTGTACGCATTGCAGCTCAGTGGAGGAAGGACGAAGAGGTCGGAGACGACAACAGGAGCAGGGGATTCGACTTCTTCGTCGGTGTAATCGAAGCGTTGCTCCATGGTAATGGTGAGTCGTTCGATAGAAGTGGCGCAGAAGATGGGAAAGTATTGATTTTGGCCCGATGTGTGCATGCCGTCCAGGTCCAGCGACTGTAAGCGACGTCGACGAGTAACGGGAAGACCTCTCCAATGCCTGAGGCATCGCCTAATCTGAAGGCTGTCTATCGTCAACTCGTCGACTGTGGGGAGGTGAGCTAGCAGTCTTTCGAAGACGCAACACCCCAATACCACATCGGCAGGCCCCCGGAAGTGAATGGATTTCACCCGTCCTCGTAAGTACGCATTCGCGTCGTCGCTCACGAAGGATTCGAACTGCTCGAAGTTGAGACCCGAGGTGCCGGTGACCCGGAGCCGAACGAACAGGTGACAACGGGCGAGGCGGACGTAGCATTTGCAGGTGAGACAGAGGGATAGCAACACCTGGAAAGAGAGGTGTTTAGCGATATTCCACACGAGGTCGTAGGGAAGATGCATGGTCAAGAAGCCGATGCCGTTCCTCCCTGGTACGGACAGGTATATATACGAATAGAACCGTGAACCTGCCATTTATTTAAGACTCCGCATCTAATATTTGGGGTACGCCTGCGCAATATCTGCCAGTACACAGATCCACGGCGTTGGTAAAGTTTGATGTTTTTGCTCGCATATGACGAGCTGAGCTCACTGAGAGAACAGGTATGCTACTGAAACCAAGCGTAATGTCACACCCCAGAACTCGTCGCAATCTCCGACCTTCGCCACATTGAACTCTACTCTCACCACGTCGCCCCGTCGCAGCAGGACTGGAGCCATCTCCTCGTCTTCCGTATCTGACGTGCTGTAATCGTACACGCCATCGAACTCTACGAAGCCCTGTAGGGATCGTGAGCAGATTCGGACAGGGCGTCACAGCCACCGTACCTCGTCGCGATCTTGTCTGGCGGGCTGGTCACACCCAACAGCTACGAGAAAGGGTATACAAACTGGATGCCATAGAAAATCAGCAAGTCGCGTCGACGGAGTGAGCGCAGTATTGCTGACCAGGCTTGTCTAACCGGTGACGATATTTCTCTACCATCCGTTTGATAGCGTTTGATGTCTGGCTTGATAAAGGCTTCAGGTACATGGTCACGTACGGCAGCGCATCGCCGGTATCACTGTAGAACGCAGTGTTCCATACAGTGCCGACCATGATGAATGACAGCGGCCGATCGTGCAGGCAAACTACTCGAGTGCCGTCGATCGGCTGAAACCGAGAGTCTCTGCAATGTTTCACGTTGCCCCAATCCGCGGCGGGTGGCGATTGAGTGACGGGATAAGTATGCGCAGCCATCCTGAACATCTCGCGGTATACTTTCAAGAGCTCCAAGTCGGTCAAGTGCCTGTCGCAGTGCACGGCGGTCTAGCGGGAAGAACGAGTTCGTTCGACGCAAGTTGTCAGACGAAACAAATAGCAAATACAACTAGTAAACCCTCACCGCCGACCTGAGACGTCGCCTAGCTTCCGCCGTCATCGTCCCGTAGTCCGGTGGGTCTGGCATATCGTCCAGTGGCGCTAACAAAGGTACGACGGCACCCGGTCGATGGAGGCGGAAGATCATCCAGAAGAGTGCAACCATTTGTGAGTATGCCGGTGCTCACACGTTCGCGGTATTAATACGCGTACTGAACGGTTAGAGCGCGGGTACTTGCAATATTTCAATATTCGTATGACCAGATCGTCGACTGACGACAAGTCAGAACTGCGGCTCTATCAGCCCGCGGACAGAGAAGTCAATCATGTCGAGCCGTGCACAAGAGTTAGCCATCAATGGATGCTGTGGGTGTACAAACAGCGTAATATTCGCACCGAACATAATGAAGGCACATCATTGTTGTCACGATAGCGCAGCCTGTCAGGCAGTTGGCGACACCTAACACTTCCTCTGCGGGTACGTCTTGGCCGGTACGATGCCGTATACAGCAATTGTTTACCTGCGGAAACAAGCCGACGGCTGGGACTCCGAGATGCTCGCAGTGCGACGATGCGTTGAACGACACTGTCGCTTAATCAAATTGCATCAAGAGTTACAAGGCCAGCAGGTAGGTACAAGTCGATCATCATTTCACATGCTTTATTCATCAACCTAAGATCATTTCAGAAACTTCCAAGGCGATCCCAGGCGAGACGGCGGGTTCGCGAGGACCAGCGACTCGCGTAATGCCGCGGAGCTTACATTCTGCCGAATGTGCTGGGGTCCATCGGAAGATGGACATCGTGAACAAGCTGCGCGTTGGGATGCTGTCCGCTGACATGGCTGTAAATGACAGACACAATCAGCGACCACGAAGACATGCTGCAATCGTCAAGAAGCAGACTCACATCCTCAAGATCTCCAACGTGTCCTCCGCCTGACGTTCAGTCAGGACGACGGTCTCGTGGTTCGACTGTAAGGCCTCGATGGACACGATGCGTTCAGGGAAGCGGGCGATATGGATGAAGAAAACGTGAGGTGCTTTGTCATTGTTGGTCGAGAACCACATGCGAATGCGAGTGGCCCGCAGGTCCTTGCCGCAGACAACGCGGTAGAAGTCCATCAGCGGCTGGTTGATGTGACCATTGGCATGCGTGAGCTTAGGAATAGCACCGGACGGGTCACCGGCGACCGTGGCGCGGTTAGTGGGCTGAAGAACAGACTAAGTGTCAGTCTACGGGGTCGTGTGCCACGGTATGACAGACTCACCGCCATTCCTGGAATACCGATGTTACCGGCTGGGCGCTGACAGATACAATTGTCCCGGGTGCAAGCCTGCAATGCGTCGTGAGACAGTGAGCACAAGCACGATGTTCGAAGTCACTCACCCGCGACCAAACGTTGAACGGCGGTCCAGCCTGAACCGGAGGCACAGCAGCCTGACGTTGGATCGGCGGCCTGGCCATAAAGACACGGGGCCCAGCGTCACCGGACTGGGGAGGAGGACCAGCGGGCCTGGCGCGGCCAGCAGGCTGAGCCGTAGCAGTCGCCGAGGCGTCTGTAAGGACGATCGGGCGTACTACTCCCGAGTTCACGGTGTCGAGAGGCGGTAAACGGAGTGGGGAAACAGTGACGTTGGCCACTAATTCGCCGCGAGGCTGGGTCCTGTGCCCCTTGGACGTCGGAGTGGAGGCGATGACTGGAGCAGTCGCGAGGACAGGAGCCAGCGACGGTCCGGTAGCTGGTCCAGTCAAGGCACGACGGAGGGCGGGATCCTCACGACGGAATACGGTCCACTTCGCGTCACCACTGTTGAGATGTAGTTAGCATCCAGCATTGCTGGTTGCCGTGGCGAGAGTAATAACTCCGTACCTGCGATTGCCGAACGTCGTCGGCGAAGACACGGGGCGAATAAGGGGAGAGGACATTGAGCAACGAGATGAGAACAATGAGTGCAGGCGAGAAAGACGGAAGAGTCTGGCAATATCTCGACTTGAATGAAGTGGTTATATACTCGAAAAAAAGCGCCACGCCAAAGGCGAGGTATACGAAATGACTGCACGATATCAGAACGCTCGTGACGGGGAGTGGAGACGACAAGCAAACGGTTTAGCCTAATGCTATCAATTATGGTAAGGTCAGTACGGGTTCGGCTGAGAATTCGTATCGGATGCAGCAATCTCCCCCGCACGGTACACCGCCTAGCCTGAAAACGACCGTATACGCCGGTTCCAGTTCCGACGAATGCTGCCTCAGACTGAACTCTCCAAAGCCGACCCTGAGGCAGCCGCCGTCTGCGAAATGTCGACGCGCGCGAGGGCAGAGGAGACTCGTGTAACAATTGCGAGCGACACCGCCCGCAGAGTCGCCGAAACTATCAAAGAACGTGTACCCCCTCCCTTCGTACTTCGTCCTGCACGACCGTTCGCGAGAGCCATACACGACCTGGACTGCCGACCGGTTGAGTGTGAGGGTAGGATACGCAAGCACGAAATGCCGAGCCGTCAGCACGTTGAGCAGATGCGTTCCCCAAAAAAACGCGACACAGAAAGCCGCAGACATCCGCGCGCTGCAGATGAGGTCTATTTTGCGGTTGACGGCTCGGATGGTCGTGGATAAAGTCGTAATGTGTGTAAATCCGCGACGACCAAGGTGGTTAGACCCGCTGGAATGCACGGCGACCACCTCGACGGGCTGCTGCTCGATGAAGGCGGCGACGAAATTGGGGTAGTGATTGTCAGGGACATATATGTCCAAGTCTCCGGGCCTCCAATCGCCAAGCCGGTCGACGAACCGGAGCGCGATGGAGCCGGAGACCAGCGCATCAGCGCTGTCCATTAAGGCCAGGAGCCACGGAACGTCGTCCACAAACTGGGCGAGCAGGTTGTGGCGCGTCCTCTGAAGCTCCCATGCGACCAGGTCATACGCGAGGCGGCACAACTGCCTAAGTCGGAGTAGGCCTCTGAGGTCGATGAATCCCATCAGAACGCATAAGACATCTGCGGGAAGGCTGCAGGTCGTAAGCCTCGGCTCGTCTAACGTGACGGCGTTCTCACCGGAAAAATGTGGCCGACGACGACGACAAGTCTGGGAACGGGGCGTTTACCGTGTTTTCCATGCTTGCGTTATGAGAACTCTCTGATAGAACGCGGCTTTTTGTGTGAGCGATTTTTTTATTCCGTGCATTGATTCGGTTATTATTGAACTACAGGCATTCGTGTCAATTTCCCGATGACGCATCGTCAGCGTCCGCCCTTCGCGGAGTGCGAGCGGGTAGGTTGACGGCTTGTCTGATTGCCACAGAGGGTGGGGTCCCGTCGACGAAGCTTGAACATTTTAGATCAGTTTTCATTTTTGGATAAGGCACTGAGCTTTCGTGCTCACCGCGCAACCGCCATCAGCGCCATCGCGCGGTCACCAGCCCGCATGTTGATCAATCGGAAGGACATGCGGCTACTCAATCGAAACACGATTATGGACCCGAAGAACACTCTGCCGCCTAGGCAAGTGTAAATTGCGAAGTTGACCTCCTCGGTTGTGACACGACTCCTTCGCACAAACAACACGAACCGCATCCGTCTCCTCCCTGATTCTACGAACATGGTGTGCGCGACGTAACCAGGCGGAATACACGGCATCGTTTCTCCTATGGTTGATCGTCGCGCGACATACATTGAAAAAATTGGGTGCGCGTCGGATTCCAGGCACAATGCCCGCAAAAGTATAGTCTGTCGTTCGCGAGATCAATCTACTGCAAATAAATGGAAAACTGACCAACTGACCTCCATGAGACGATGCGATGGGTGCTGCCAGTAGAGGAGACGACCAGGGCAAGGTGTGACGTGGCCGAAAACGTGTTCGCAGCATGCCTACAAAGGTATGAGTCTTCGTCCCGGGAGCGATCGACTAGTGTACCTGTATCTAGATGAGCATTGCCATAAGGACTGCGAGATGCGCGGAAACGAGGTCCAAACGCCGAGCGGCATCAGCAGGTGCTATGCGCGTCGTATATCTGTTGGCGGTTGACAGATATTAGTCAAACTGTCGTTCAAGGAGGCGCAGCTGCGGGTTTAACTTGGCATCAGTAGCTCCAGGGGTGATAGATGAGCGGAGCCCTTAATCTGATGGCACGGAACGAGATGGAATGGGGCTCCGCACGTCGAGTAGCGACCGTGCAGAATTAACGGCCATAATCATCTGTACATCCGTACATTTCTAATCCCTGTGTTGACGAGAGCTAACTGGTGACCTGAAGATGGCGAAGGAATAGCTAAAACTTGACGGCGAGCAGACAATGAGCGTCTGAACTATATCCTGCCTGACCGTTCTCTAACGGAAAACTAGACTCTGGCATCAGGACAAGCGGACGAGCGGACGTGCCCAACCATCAACGTCTCGCGCCCGCGCTCTGAATACAGGGCGTACCTGATGAGTTCGAAGAGAGTTGCGGTCAAATAGTATCGCGCGTGCGAAGATCACGACCTCCTAATGGTTACACACGTGGGATGGATATATGAGGCAATGCTTCGCGGGTCACAATTCAACAAGTGTCAACAAACATACAAGTTACGGTACGTGAATCATAAAAGTCGTTACTACGTTGGGGAAGGGTAGATGGTGCAGATGGTTAGAGGGAGAAAGATGTGTTCATATGTCAATAACGTGCTTGACTACGCGCTTCCTCTCCGGTGTATACGGAGAAGAACACAACAGCGACACGTGATCCAGCTCCCAATGAACCCTCCAAAACTTACGAGAATATCCGGTATCCTCGCCTCCAGCAAACTTGATCTTCGTCTTAAACGCCTCCGCCGTCTCCGCGTCGACGAGACTAAGTGCGTCGCGCATCTCCTTGAGGGCCTCGGTCTTCGGGTAAATCCAATAACGATGCAGGTAGGCGGCCACGAGCACGATGTCGCCTACCTTCAGGCGAGAGGACGCGAGATGGTCCATCTCCTCGAGAGATTTGAGCTTCTTCGTGGCATCGTAGATCTCGCTGAACCACCGGGGCTGACCAAGGAGCATCAGACACAAGTCGACGTGAGTAACGATGTACGCGGCTAACCTGTCCGTCACGGTCCTTGGGAGCCTTGCAGCTCGCTCTGACGATATCGTCGACTGCTCCATCCGCTGCTGAAGCGGTCAGCGCGGTTAATCAAAGAGCTGATAAGCGACTTACGCAATATGGGACTGGACAAGAACCGCACCAGATTACGAGCCACGTCGCGGTCTTCGTTGAGCAGCGTTCGGATATGCACCGACGGGGTGCTATTCGCACGCCCTTCCTGCCTGTCCACAAACCATGTGTTCTGGACTTCTCCGATGAGCCAAAATAGGATCGGCTCGTCACCCAACGACAACGTGCGGTAATCGTCCATGCTCGCGTTAGGTCCGAAACCCCAGCTGGTGTTGTTCGGAAACTTGCCCAGCGCGAAACATGGGACATCGGAGTTCTCGAACCTCACCAGTCGATTCAATCGGGTGGTAAGCTCCTTGTCGAAGAAAGGACGAGTCAACGTGGTGACCGGCCCGGTCTGCATCCGCAACTGTGAGGAGGATAGAGTTGCGAGGCGAACACGCACGCTTACCAGATTCTGCAGCTTGGTCTGTATCAATTCCCCCTTGATCTCTCCACTACCCTACGGCAGAGGGTTATTGAGTTGACCGTTGACGTATGATATGCGATCTTACCTTCTCTTGCGAACCGTCATCACCAACTGATGGTCCGGGACTGTCGCTGAGAATTTCCGCGTCCTTAATGCCGGACTCGCCGTCTTTACCGCCAACTTCGTGAGCGGGTTCGTGACCTCCGGTCGGAGTACCATCGGCGACGTCAGCAGACTTGTCACTGGTCTTGTCCACCCGTGCGGCGAGGGAAGGAGTGGTGGCCGACCGGTTGTTAGGAGGCGCAGACCTGCGCTCCGTCAGTACGACTCCGCGACGAAAGTAAAGGAGAAATAAGGCCTACTCGGTACGAGCATTCGCACTGCCGGCGTCCTTATTGGACACAACGGCGGATTGCGGTTTAACCTGAGTCATGGTAGTGTCGCGATTAGTAGTAAAGGCGCGAATAGATGAGGAGATTGAGCACGAATTTCTTCAAAGGATGAGAGACACTATTTATACGGCTTTCGGTTCTCAACGGAACTCCGTTCCAGGCGGCGACTATAGTTTCGTGGATGCATCTGCAATACGCAGCGAACTGATCCCAGCTGCGTTGTTCATCAACTGATGGCGCAACAACACCAGGCGGTGATACAAACATACCGGGCAGATCGGGTGAACTAAGACTCGCCGCGTTCGTCGGCCATCACGTACTGCAGACATGATAGCGAACGTTGCCACGCACGCGCTCGACTCGTATAAAAATGAACCTAGTTAGTGGAAGTACGGGCTGAGCAGGGTGAACATAGCGACCAGCCATGTCTTTCATCAGAGGTATGTGGTGACTCTCGTCGTGTGAACACGACTAACTAAAGGCAGGAAACGACGGAGCGTTGATACGAGACAAGTGGTCAACTCTTTACCCCGTTGTACAGTCCGGCTTCAAAGACGCAGCTGATATGCTCGACGCGGAGATTGTACCGACCACGGTGGAAGGGATGGCGAAGTGGGCCTGCCTGATATACGATAAGACCATCGCGGACAAAACCAGGCGAAACCTGATGGTATACGTACCGTCCACGTTACCAATACCGTCGCTCCGCCAAGTAGTCATCCGGTTACAAGGTGTCATACTGAAGATGAATTTGAAACCACTTGGCACCTGGACAAAGTGAGTATCTGACTCGATAAGGTTACGATGCAATGTCAAACTCACCGCATTCATTAGGAAAGAGCACGAAGCGTCGAAGGCCATCCAGTTCTTGGTGCTGCACGGCGGAGACAACGGCCCCCTGTTCCGGGAGCAGAGCAAGGCGCTGCACACTGTTCGCGAATTTATTCTCAGGGACAAGGGAACGACTAAGAGAGTAGTCGAAGATAAGGCCAAGATACACCTACAGCGTCGGGTGTTTCATAAGGTGAGCAATACTTGTCGCGTTGACACATGTCCTTACGTTTGAGTAGAACGGAGGCGGAAACT
This sequence comes from Ceriporiopsis andreanae CBS 279.92, assembly GCA_001969225.1. Taxonomy (NCBI): domain Eukaryota; kingdom Fungi; phylum Basidiomycota; class Agaricomycetes; order Polyporales; family Meruliaceae; genus Ceriporiopsis; species Ceriporiopsis andreanae. The sequence continues at coordinate 53,617 of ALYI01003836.1, read as the reverse complement.
TGTTAGAGTCCGTGTTGGCGGGCGAGGACGACCCTACGGGAGAAGCTGCCGCGATACAGAGCCGCTGGGTGGTAAGCGACAAGGCAACGTTAGCGGTGCAAGACAGAAACGGTGGGATCGAGAAGTGCAGTTATGTTTCGTTGCAGCGAGGAGACTTCGTAGAGGTATCGGTGGTCGCGGACATAGCAGTATTCGGGCGCGCGCATTCCAGGAGTACCGAAGTTCACTTCGCATTTCGTGAAGTCGTCCTGTTGAAGCCTGGTGTATACACGGTTAGTGTCGACGACCCCGTGGCGCAGCATCAAGACTCACATCTTTACAGCCTAAGGAGGCGGCAGACAAGGGGTTTACGGTTGCTACGAGCAGCGGCATCGTGATGCGCGACGGGGTCTAAGCGCTATCGACTGTACCAAACGATGATCAGCGAATGCTGTCTCTCTTGTATATAAGAACGCAAGCGCGCTTTCCGTTAACGGATGCCATGTCTATCGAGGTGGCCGGCAGCAGTTCGCGCTCGCACAAGCTACCGGTCACTGCACCGTCGTGAAACCAAACAGACCCATGCTTGTCCACGTACCTGGAAGCGAAATGTCCGCCACCTAGATATATGATTCCGATTAGCATCCAGTCAACATACAGGTCGTTGATCCGGAGACGCACAGAGAGGTCAGGGTTGGTGCGCCCAATCTGTGCCAGTTCCGACGGTATCTCTAATATCAGCACAGATGGTACGACCGCGAATACCCACATGGCCCGGATACAACATCGCTTCCCGCACGCGACACACCCTTCCTCTACTTCACGGTCCAGCAGTTTCTGAAGCAATATGCCAGAGTCGTATTCGGACGTGGTGATCTGACGCACGACCGAGTGAGATGGGCGCCACAGCAACGAAGCCTTGTGAGTTCGAGAAGACACCTCGAGATGACCGCACGACCGGCACAGCGAGCTCCGGGTCGCGAACGGCCTGGATAAACGGAATAAGATTTCGACCAAATCTGCAATGTCTGTCATAAAGGCGCCTGTCCGTTGAAACTTACACGCATCTATTGCAACCAATTTGTCTCTGAGTTCATCGCGAGCGCGTTCTAACGACAGGGAACCGGCCTCAACTCGTCGGAAGCTCCTGAGCAACGCAAGGTAAGTTTCATTGTCGCTGGCGACTTGCTCAACGATATCCGCACCGTAGTCTTGCGAGAAATTCCACAGAAGCGTCAACAACGCGTCGTACGCACAGCTCCAGTTAGATGAATCCCACGTTAAGCCAAACCGACGAATCGGCGACAAAACACTTGCGTCGACGTTAAGGGGTGGCGGTGCAGGGCGAGCTGCCAACTCTAAAAGTCGCGGGTCCGGAACATCACGTGGCATCGGCGACTTACAAAAGGCGTCAAGACACTTCGAGCGCTTATGGCTTCTGTTCGACTTGCTTACTGCTGCGTCGTTTGATATTTTTATCTTAACCTTCACGCGTCTGACTTTCTTAGTAGGCCGCTCGTCTTGTGCAGCGCCCTGGTCTGCGAGGTCCCTTCGTCGTTTCGGCTTCATGACGCGCCACGCAAGCGGCTTAGACGGCGGATGAAGCATAATGGCGTCTAAGTTCCTCCAGTTCAACGCGGGGTGTACGCCTTCAGGTACATATCGCTCGCCCTTGCATTGTTGGTAACTCGATACTAGGTCAGCTCGCGTAACCCCGTTTATGGTCACCGGCAATTTTCCCTCATACTGAAGCTTACTTATGTCGTTCAGTATTTCGAGCTCGCGGAACTCACGGAACAAGTCCTCCGTGATTCCTTCCTGGATTTTCCATTCGTCAAACGGCGCCAGGATCAAGGTTCCATCCAAGCACGAACTTCTAGACAAGCTCGTATATATTGACTGATGGTTCCTGCTATACCGCAGGTCAACCACGTTACACGCTCGAGTACGACCCTGGGAAGCGTAATCGGTCATCGCGAAATTCGGTAAGACCGGCACCTGTTCCCGTATGATCCAAACCGGAGTGTCTGACGGCAAGAAGCATTTTACGTCTTTAGACAATGGAGTTATGGGCACGACATTCAGAGGCAAGCCTTCTAATCGTACATCACGAGGCGGCGAGATCAACTTGACAAACAGAGTCTTCAAAACGAGTTTACCTGACGGCGTCTGCCTGTAATCCCAACCCACAACTTCTGACTCTGCGCCGTTCGTGGCACATAGCTCCGTGGCCGCGTTAGCCTTCAACATGACGGGCAAACCAATACACAGCTTCAACAATCCGGGTATCTGACCAGTGTACGTGGGGACTAAGTTCCACAAGACATCCTGCATGTGCGGTGAGATGAGGTTTGAAGTACGTAAAGGGTCCAAGGTTCGCTGTATCGATTTTTGGGTCGTTCGCGTCTTATCTGATTGTTTCGGACTAGTCCATTTGTCTCGCGAGTAGAAGGACGTTAGTTCTTGGCGTTCTTCCGTGGCGAACCTTGCGACTGACATCTCGTTTATCGTGTCTTTATGCGCGTTCCGACCGGTGATGATCGACACGTTGCGGAAACGTGGTTCTCCGATGTGAGGTCTTCCCGGCGACGGGTTCGAGATACGAGTGCGCAAGAGACGCATGTCGTCTTCGGTACATGCACCGAATCGCATGTTCTCCAAGGCAGTCCTGAAAGCTACGTCTTCGGCCGCCAGGCTCCTCTGCCGCATATTTTCCGTAAGCAATACCACAGTTACGATTTGATGCCAGATAGATTTACCCAGCGCCGAGCGTTCGACTTCCAGGTCTGACGCGGCTCCGAACGTCACGTTAGAACTGTACAAGCTCGCACTACCGACAGTCGGTGGCATTTGAGCAAAATCGCCAGCAAATATGACATGCTTACCTCCGAAGAGTAAGTCCGAGCATCCGAACACTTTGCAAACTTGCTCACATATCTTGTACATCTCGACACAGGAGATCATAGACACCTCGTCGATGAATATAATGTCTACCAACTCGAGCCTCCGCCGCGCTCTTCCAAGTTTCAGGTCGTCGTTCTTGCCGTCTATCGCAAGCCCAAACATCGAATGATAAGTCGAACCGTCGATTACCGACGCGGCGGCACCTGTAGGCGCTACCACAATAAACCGATAACCTTCACCCCTGATTTCTAAAAATTTCATCAGCGCGTGCAGCACGGTGGATTTGCCCGTGCCACCCATACCACCCAAGTACATTCGCAGTGGTTCCGTAGAAGGCACAGCTAACTTTTCAGCCGCCATTGCAAACGCGCGGGTCTGCCCTTCGTTCAGCTTAAACATCTCTACGACGACTGCAATGTCTTTCGTGACATCGAACGGAACACCACGAGAACGAAGCCGACTACACAGGAGATCTGTCTTCGCGTTGACAGGTAAGGCGTCACCTGCCGCGCGTCGAGCTATAATATCGAGTACACGCTGATTAACTATTCGTGCGTCGCCGGTTACCGACACGCGCGACGTTTTCACTACAGGTACGATATATCGAGGAGCAGAACTCATCTTCCTGCTGAGGATCTCAGCCTTCGCGTCGGATAGCAAGGTTTTCCAGAAAGTAGGTGTCTTGTTAGGCAAGTCATCCTTCAAGTTTTTGCCCGCCGTATTGTCACCACGATCTGATCGGGGGTACAGTATCGCTGCTTCAGTGTCAAATTGGGACATCAAGGCTTTCATACCATTCATTAGCTCAAGATTCGTGCTGCTAGTCGGCCCCAGGTTAGACGGATCAAAATCGAGCTCTGCACGACTAAACCGCGTAAACTCGTCATCTACACCCGATTGCCGCGCCCGGTCGTCCAAGTCGTCTAATGCTGATCTACCGACAAAGCCTAAGGCGCACCCATCATCCCGCATCAGTTTTCGCATGGCAGCGTAATCATCTCGTGCGTCCCGACATTCGTAAAGCACATTCATATTGTCCATGACCTGTCTATGCCTCGCAGTAAACGGAGTCCGATCGAAAACTGCCTTCCAAGTTTCATCGTCAGCTTTCAAGTCTTCCTGCGTTCGCCAGCCATTCGGCGCGAGAAGTATCACCATGGTTTTGCAGTATTCTTCCTGGTCACCTTTATCTCTTCTAGGCAGCAAACCACCCAAAAAGTTCAACACAAACCGTTTGTTAGGCTTACGTTTGAATACAGCATGAGTCTTGTAGCACGGGTGTCCAGGCAAGAAACGATAGCACACCGACGAAGTGTATCGGTCTGCCTGTGCGTCGTCTTCGTCGTCGCCAGAATCTGACAATGGTTCTGCGTCAGTTGCATCCGAATCACGATCCGAACGACGCTTCGTTGATTTCACCCGCCGAATTGGCCCGACGTAAGTGAGCGCCGTATAATCATACAAGGACATGTTCTCAAACTCACGCGGTCTGAACACATAATCGTTCGACTTTCGCTTCACGAACACGCCAGTCTCTCCACGGCCCAGCACGACGGGTTCCGCACCGACGTTTGGTACATCCGTATCATCTTCACGACCTCTACCGACTGCTGCCTTTACGTACGTCTGCCAATAGAACGGTTTAAACTCGTGTCCTGTATAGTGCGTGGGATGCCCTAACAGAAACCCACATATCATAGGTCCACCCATTTGCATCTTCGACGTCAGCAAGTTCACGATCCGTACAATCATCCGCCTCGCGGCCTGCGCCCTGCTCAAAGACGTCGCCAGATACTGTGTCTGATCATCCAACACGGCACGGACAACTTCAAAGATGGTGTGAGTTTTAATACTGGACTTCGTGATGTAGTCTGCGACATACGCCACCACTGCGCGCACTTGTGTCCCAGACAAGAGGCAAGTAACGTCCGTATTACACCTCAGAAGGTAACTCAACACTATAGAAAAGGTATTGATCCAAGCTTCTCCTTTCTTTAGCCTAAGTGCCCCCGTTTCCAAGTCCGCCCAGGAATGTGAATGTAGCTCTCTCGGATAGCGCGCTCTGCAATGACGGTCACTTCCTACTAGACATCCTTTATGATGATACTGACTGTGTCTATTGGACAGCCACACTACCTCATCGGTGATTTCGCATACTTGGTTAAACCACACATCTAGTTCTTCCGTGGTGGCAGCCGGTGGAGGAGGCAACGGGAACTGCATCACCGGATCGTACCTATTCTCTCGACTAGCTGATTTGTCGGACTCATCAGGCACGTCGGACTCGTCAGAATCGTCCGCATCAACATCAGCACCAGAACCGGTCCAGGCTTTCCGTTTATCCCGAATCCTGTCCCGAATTTCGTCCATAGTGCCTGTGCTAAACTCTCCTTGATGACAGGACTCCAGCCAACTTATCAAGTCGCTTTGAAAAGTCGAATTCGCGTCTACCACCCTGTTCCGAATCTCTTGAGGGCTATACGCCCCTTCGAGCCAAAGCAACAGGTGAAGGTGAAGCGTCAGCCTGCCTTGCTGCTCGACAGTCCCATAATAAGCAGAAGTCTTTCCGTACAGGCCTTCACGATCGCTGTCAGCGCATAACACATGCTTCAAGAATAAATCAACCATCATATTGAAGAACCTGGCACACGCGACGGGATTCTTAGCTATCTGCAAGACTCGCTCTTTGTGCGACGGTAGCAGTGGACACCAGGTATCCATCGCGATCGGTTCTCCACAAAAGTACAGACATATGGGGTTCTTAAAATCTACCGGCGCAAAAGTAATAAAGAAAATTGGTACGCCCATCTCTATAATAAGAGACTTAATTTCGTTGCGTTCGTATTTTCGTTGGGTGTTAGACCCAGGAACATGTCCCGCTACGTGGTCAATCTGAGATATGACTTCGTAGCATGTCCGCTCGCTGTCGGTCTCAGGTTGGACGAAACCACTCCGCCTTCCTCTCACGATGAGGCTGTCGAGGGCGTTCATATCAAGGCTTAATATCTTCTCGGCTACATCATTAAAATTCTTGCGATCGGTGAGCAGGAAACCACCACGAGTAGAAGCTTTGATCTGGAACTGATTAAACACGACAAAAGGAAAATATTCGTCGACCTGAAATCGACGATCATGATACATCAACATAGCCTTCACGTGAGTGTGCCACCCGACTCTCTTGGACATATACACATTATTCAAAGAGCCCATTCCGTAAGGAAACAACCACGGGAACATCGCCGGGTACAAACGCGCACTCTGATAAGTAGACGCCGGGTCTCTACAATGCCCGTACGCTAACACCTTTCCTCGCTCCGTGTTCAGATGAGATAATGCCTTTGCTATAAGCATATCGTAATTCATATGTTCTATTTGTTCCGTCGTGACGCCATGCACTGCGAAAGGACAGGGCCCATTGATCGATACGCCAGCGTTGTGCTCATCGTACACCGGCACGTCTTCCGCTCCTGGTTCGCCGTCACCAGAGCGATACATCACAGCGACAGGCGGTTCGTTCTCAGGGTACGAATTTAAATTGCTGATGGATATTTCGATGTCCTTGTAATCGCTATGGTTATCTCGAAGCCACACCAACGCATTGTGAACCACATTGCGCCTAACCAGCAAGGGTGTTCTACGGAAATCCTCTTTCGTGGGCTTACATGGTCCCGTGAACAGAATAGCGAGCACCTCATCAATATCATCCCGTGGTGTAGGAAGCACCTTCAGCAACTTTGCGACAGGCTGAGCAAAGACGACGGCGTTCGCTCGCATCTTTCTCTGTCCTCCCTTATCAACTTTCACGACACAAACATTGTGCCTGTACCTAGACACCAATATCTTCTCGACGTAGTTGAGTCGTTGTAACACGATAGGTACGTCGCCGAGCCACAAACCATTTGCAAGTGACTGTTTCGGAATTGCCCCTTTAGATATTTGAGCGAAACATTCGGGACAACATCGCAAGTATTGCTGCCCCGCTTCGACATACATACCGGCCTCGCAAAATACGTCCAGTCGGTTAACGTCAGATTTTCCTCTGGTTACATACGGGGCCCGAGCACACAAAGTGTCTAAACGACGATCGTCCGTCCGCACTGGCGTCATCGCGCTAATAAGCGCCAGTTGGCCACACGATGCGCAGGCACATTCTTGCAACGCGCCCGGCCGAATATCGTGGCACCAATTGGCGATTATCTCAGCGAAATGTTCCTTTGTGCGCGCACTTGGTGGAAAGGCACGATCTGCGGGATTCGCATGAGGTACTGAAGCACACGGTGCGCTTTGAACAATCGGTGGCGGTTCCCTCACGGTTCGGAACTGGTTGAACCTCGAGTACAAAGGCCGCTCGAACACGAGAATAGTTTGTGGACAATCAGGCATACAAGTATGCATCCTCAAGGCGGCCGCACGGTCGTCTACCGTAGTGCGTCGCCCTGGAACACTCACTTTATGATGCCGCAACAACTGCAACAAGAAACGGGTAGGCAGCCAGTCCGCCAAGAATGCGGGCACAGAGCGTACCGCCACTTCGGATCGACTACATACAATCTCATCGCCTGCAAACAATACATCTTGCACCTCGAGGATGTCGTCGGGCAGCAGGTCGTCCAAGGTACCGCCAATTACTGTTTGACCAACGAGATCACTGACCTTGCGGGTCGCGGACCTTCGAGGTGCACCTCCCAACAACCGAACAGCATGGTCGCCGTATTCACTTCGGGCAGACGCATCGACACGAGCCTCGCGTGGAGGATGCGTGAGAACATTGGCAGGATTAGAGACAAATTTAGCAAGCGGGTCGTCGGTGAACATCCCGTCGACGGACGAGTGTAAGTCAAACAGCGCACGAGATATGGGCAAGAAAAGCTAAAGGATACGTGTGTATATATATATCTAGACTGTATCGGTATTTCAATGTTCAGCCAACACGACAACTCCGACACGGGCAACACAACCGCCATCCCATCACTCAGCCAACAACATTACGGTCGCCAACCTATAGCGGCTGGTCCAATAAGTCCACGGTGATCCCGGCAAGGCGGTAATACTTCGATTTCTTTCTACTTCAGCTTCGACTTTGACTCTGTCACCGACGCGAATACCCCTGGCCGCGAGTAAAGGCATCGCGTCTTTGGACCGAAGGCCAGTGGTCGCATCGTATATGGCCCGAAAGCTGGCCACCTAAGCTAACGTCAGGTCAACAGACGTGGAAACACACGTGACCTTACCGTTGCTGGCTCGCTGAGGTGAATCCTACTTGCGCATTTTGGCATCGTCTTCCGGAATATCAATAGTGAAGGCACTCTAGACATGCCTGCGACATCCGACACGTCATCCGCAACGCGACGCACGACCCGGAACACGTCAAATACAAACAAAGATCAGAGCAGGTAAGGCAACGCACTGTCATACGGGCGAGAACACGCGACCAAGAACTCGTGCGCATCCTGCACTACCGCTTCGTCTTCAGGCTCCAAAAGCAGAACCACATTACTCCGCGGCTCGTCTTCGGCTGTACGGAACCATTCCCCTCGTACGACACCTACAAAGGACAAGAGTACGGGTTCTCCGCGATGACGCAGGAGCCTGGTTCGCCCGAGCGCACTCTCGAATTGCACATCGTCGGGGAGGTTATAGATGGTGTGCGAGCAACGTGCCATTGACTACCCGCTCGCCTTACGGTAGGACTTATTATACATTCCCTGATGCACGGCATAAACATATTTATTAGATTTATATCATTCGAACCGCACAGCTAGGTTTATTCCGACCATCTGACACAATTTTTAATCGGCGAACACTCACTATATAACGCGCGCTGATGATTATTATAAGACGCATGACCGCGGTACGCGTTGAGCGCATCACACATGTCTCAGACCGACCACAACTGGTGTTGGATCACCGACGTCCCGACGGATGGCCACTGGGGGCGGTCAGCAACGGACGAGCACTTATACTGCACAGGAGCCACACCTACTCGGTTACTACTAATCGGCAAAGTCATACGTACCACAATACCAACGACCAGGCGTTGGATCGGCCAAATCCGCCCCGCGCTCGCCGAACTCGTCGTGCATCTCATTCCGCCACACGCTGCGGCCGTACAAAACCTGCTATCGCGTAGCCAGAAGCCGAAGAAGAGAAGTACTGATATTCTAACTGCTAGTTGCACCTGCACTCACTTTATTTTAGTCAGCCGCGCGATCCGACGCCAGCTCGTCGTCAGGGAATCAGCTCATTCCGAACATCGAGTCGTAATGCTGTCTTTGTTCTAAACGCTTTGAGAGGCTGACGTTACCAATGCAGCATCCGCGTTTCGTAAACGTCTTCGACGCGCGCAGTACCGATCTAATCGCCGCGCAGGAACCCGCACGCGCGCCAACGCAACCCGTACCGAAGCTCGTCCATCGCCAGCTGAGTAGGAGAGACGTGGTGTTGGTAGAAGCGCGCCTCGAACGGACATCGACGGAAAGAGGTCGCACCTGGCGCCGCTGGAAATGCGGAATGGAGCTGAGACGAGTATGGCTACTGCGCGGGGCGTAGACGGGCCACGGCGTCGGCTCAAACATTACATAGTATCCGCGAGAATCGCAAGGCACGTCGGCAGTCGACCCCGTAGATAAACACGCAGCCACACGGCAAGGAACCGTCACACATCCATTACGAAAAAATCTGAACTATAGGCGTCCAACCTCGTCGGCCAAGGATACTCGCAACCGCTCACTACCGCTCGATTAGTCGCCTTGTGTTGGCTGTCCTCGGCTCTCGATGCCGCCTGGGAAATACGCAGAGCAGTACACGTCTGGCCGTTCCTCGTTTAGGGCCGTATTATCCTGGCAACCGATCAACCAAGCTAAAGCGCGACTCATCGAGCACGCACCAATCTACGCGGCGGACAGACTAACTACGAACTGGACGTCTTGGCATCACGGGACGCAGTGTTACGGCGCCGAAATAATGGCAGCTGCAACGAACTATCTCCACAGGGAATCGACCAGGACTGGTCCTCCCCGCAGCTCCAAAATTCTCATCAATCGCGACAATAACGGAGGCCTGACGAGCATGACCCGAACAGAGCTCCCATTACGAGACACGAAGATTTAATAAGGTACCGTTACTCCATCTGCACGCTTGAACCGGACAAAGTTGACACAAGCGGCGCCATCAAGTCAACGCACTGCAGGGGATAACGTCGCGTAAAAGTGGACTTCCCATCACACCTACAGTTAGCACGGTCAAGCCGACCGTGTGGAACGGGTTCCTAGATCCAGAATCGACAATCAAACGATGTGCCTACCTGTCGCACCCAAGAAGACAGGCCATCATGTAATTAACACGTCGCCACACTCGCATCCGTGCTGACTCCTTTCACCTGATGCAACGTGTGTTGTCGACCTGATCGGCATCCCAGCACATGATCCCTGATTCAGCGTTCGTCGGATTGACGCCACGCTCGAGACGGATTGGCTTCGGGTACCTCTCGCCACTGCATCACCCAGGAATGTGCTCGAATCGCCGTCGCCTGCGCCCTCCTGAGTCGCTCGACGACTAGAACTGAATACCTCATCTGCTCGAGATTTGACAAAAAAGAAATTCAGCTGTGGCGAATTTAGCATTTAAGGCTCGAGTCTCGCTCGCCACACCTCAGCGGACACCTTCCGAACCGCCTTATCGTCATCGCGCTCGTCTTCGCCTCACCACACTTCTCGCCCCTCAACCTGTCCCTACCGATAACCGAAGGTGAGTCGACCCCTCGATATTACTCAGCCCCCTTCTCGTCTAACCACCTATCGCGCGCAGATGCCTCCTGTGTTCTCCAAGTTTCCCAACGAGCTCATCAACATGGTCTTCGTAGCCATCCGCAAATTGGACGACGGTACCCTGTCCTCCGCGGTGCTCGTGGATCACGAATGGCGTACTCGCGTATACCCAGTATTGCACGCCGAAGTCGTCGCCGAGCTTCATTACCAGACACCCAGAGCCATCTCTGACGCCAACACACCTCCACGCGACGTAGAGACGTTTATGATGGAACTCCTCGAGATGCCGGGGATACGTCAAGTCGCCTCGCGGCTCGTCATTCGAGGACCACAAGTACCACGTCGCGCTACCTACGGCGCCAGCGGCACGCACGTATCTAACCCCCCGATATCCCTGTGCGATCTAAACTACCTCCTCTCCGTCCTTCCTAACGTCCGCTCGCTGATACTCGAGAAAGTAGAGTGGCAACCATGCATCAGTTTCTATTGTCACCACGATCGTATCGAGCGACGTCCCTTTCGCTTCATCTCCCTCAACAACATCACGACGCCGTACGAAGCAGCTCGAGGCATCTCCTGCTTGTCCCTAGCCAGTTGCGTCGACTGCTTGCAAATCGGGTTCGTCGACGGATGGCAAACGCACAACTACGACCTGTCGCACCTACCCATCACCAGCATCGCGGTGCACAACCTATCCGTCTTCACGCATCACATCACACAGGCGTTGAACACTGTTCCCGTCAACAGCCTTCGAGAGCTGTCTTTCTTCGGCGTCGCGACTCGTAACATATTCAAGATCAACAGGCTGGTGCATAAGCAGGCGGGATCGCTTCGTCGTCTCGCATTCCAACTGCACGTGCCTCCCTTAAGCCCAGGCACGTCGTCCACATTCTATGTCCCCTAGCAATTAATAATGCTCATTGACCAGCTACTGAAGTAGACGAGTGGCATCAAGTGCCGATAGAGCTGTGCTCCCTGCTCGAGGCTCTCGTCATCGTCATGCCCGTCGGAGATTGGAGTTTGGAAGAGCACCAAGGATTGCAGGCCGCCGCCCTGTCCCTCCTGTCGCGCGTTCACGCTACCTTGAAAGAACTGACCATACGCTTCATTGTTTCTACCACAGACTTTATCGGGACAACCGTCGCGTTCTCGCTCAGCCAATGGGCGTGCATCGACAATCAGCTCGCACGACTCCCTCACCTAACGTACACCGAAGTGCAGTTCGAAGTACAAACTTCCATCACTCACCTGGTTCATCGCAAGCGCACTCGCCCTGCCAACTTGTCAGTTGTCGATCACACCGACACCATCAAGCATCCGCTGCGCCACAGAGACATGCAGTCACTCGCCGACGTCTTGCCCAACGCGAAGGGTGAGCGAATACCACACACCCCGCGCTCTTATCTGCACTAATCGCGACTACAGGCTTGTCCGCGCATGTGCTCTACCCTTTTGTAGTTCCTCCGTACTGAACTGTCAGTTCCAAATAATTCATGCATCCATCTTTTCTCTCTCCCTGTCCGTATCGATGTAGAACAAACACGCAAGGCGACAGTCAATCACTAGCACTTGAATAAACAACACATTTATTGTCGAGTGCCACGACGCACCAAAACCAACATGTTTTCCACACTCGCCGCGTGATATATAATCGCACAACCCTAGCCTTGGCTTGTCCACGGCAGGCTCGCGTACTTCCGCTCTCGCTTCGGTGCGACGGCGTGCCATCCGAGTCAGCGACACTGAGGTATAACCATCGTCTAACAACCGCGATCACATTGGCAACTCGCGCGGCCGCCTTCGCGAATGTCAGATAAAGGAAGACAGCGGTTGATTAAGCCACCCCGCCGGTCTCAAACACGAGAACAACTGATACTGCCGCGTGTCGCATTATTGTCATCGTCCAATGCATCTCGCATCGATTCAACGTAGACCGCCCGACAAGACAAGTTACAAATTTGAGCTACTTAATCCACGCTTTCCACGCTAGCGTCGTTGCTGGACTCGTCGCTAGACTCGTCACTAGAACTATCCCCCGAACCGCCGTCAGGCATGTAATTCGACTCCCCGTTCGGCCCGACGTTGACTCTGCCAGCGACTTCCCATACGGATACCCGATAGTCGGTGTAGCCGGAGGCCGCCGCGACGGGTACGATAGTCGCATTGATGTCGTGAGGAACCGATACGAACATGCGTATTCCAGTGCTCCTGCGCGTGCCACGACTATCAGCTGATTGCAGCGAACGAAGTGGAACCGACACGAGCTTACATCTGCTTGATCCACGCGCCGTGCAACCTCAGCATACAGTATATCGTGCGCCAAAACAGCGGATTGTCTTCCGGTGTGGCCGACGGCAAACCCATTTGAAGCTCCAATGTGGCGACGACGATTAAGCGAGCTTCGCGTTCCTCATCGGCACTGCACGGACGATGATCTAACTGACGACACGTCAATACAGAAGCAAAGGGTAAGAGACAGCAGCGCGTACAAAGAAAATGTCCGTAGCTTCACGACCAAGCTGAGGCTCTGCCAACGCCCGAAACTGGCGGATGCGCTCCTGCAGATCGCCCGTGAGCATGCGGAAAGCCATGAGCAGTCGAGAGAATTCGTAGTGAGCGACATACCCACATTCAAGGAGAATATATACTCATCCAACTCCCGAATCGTCGGAGTTTCAATATAGAAATACACAAATCATACCGAGACCACCGAAAATATATAATAAAGAAACGACCACCATACCGAGTCGTGGCCTGCCTTGAAGTCGACACAGCCCGTCGCAGCGCCATCGAAGAGCCAACATCAAGGGGCAGCGCGATAACAGTCAGCACCTCGAAATGGGATCAAACCTACATTGCCAGTTTGACGGAACGGCCGACGTCGCTGATGGCCATCCCACGTTTGATCATGCGCCCGCAGACATAGCCTGCTGCTTATTGCGCGCCGCGAGGACACGAGCAGACGAGGACGCGTTGAAGTCAACACAAGATTGCCGGCGCAGAGGCCAGCCATTGCGTCGGCGAAGTCACCGTGTATCCTGCGACAGCGTCAGACCGACAGCGCGACGGACCATTCAGCACAAACGAGACGCACAGTTACAGATCCTGCAAGCCCGGAACTGTCAGCTCGTCGGCTCGTGGCAATGACTCGCGCTTTCGGACCCGCATGCCAAAGACCACGCCGACCAGACACAAACGATGACAGTTCAACGTGTTAGTATCCCGTCGATAAGTACCATAGACACGCGTGCGCACCTGATATACAGGCAGAAATCGAAATGACTTAAAATCTTCATATCCGAACAACGATACATAGAAAGAACACGAGGGAGACAAGAGAGTAAATAAACGAACGAGGAAAGTAATGGGAAAGGCGGACGAAAGGCAGTCCGGCGACTATTTTTCGATATCAAACGAGAGCACGTGTTCGGCGTTAACCGAGGCTGCAATAAAATAGCGCCCATAAACGTTCTGTAGTCAACTCGAGCACCGTCGACTGCGTATACGAATACAGACGTCAACCAAATACATGCAGCTACACAAGTCACGCGCAATACACGAAAAAAACACGTACGACACAATGACCTTACAACCCTAAACTATCGCGACGAACCTCGCCTATCGTAACGGCAAACGGACGCACCGAAGTGGCAGGCAACGTGTCCCAGAGAAAATCGACTTCTGGACGACGCTCGGCGTCGGCATCTGTCATGACACAGTTCCACATGGTGACAGTGCCAGCATGATACTGACTGTCTACCCACCAGCGGAACTCCTTCAACGTGCCGGCCCGTCGAGATAACTCCCTGAACGCGAGCTCGACGTGACCGCGATGAAGCTTTTCCCACGCCGCAAGAACCACTCGAGGATCGTCGACACCAACTATCATGTCACCTTCCAACAAGGCCCTGCATTCCTGTTCTATGTTTCGATCACCTTCTCGCCGAAGTAACCTGATATCCCCGATAGTGTATGGCCGGCCGGCGGGGCGGCCTGCCATGTACCCAAGATGAAGGGGCGGCACTATGCTGTAGAGCAGCCGTCGACGCTCCAGCTCTGTCAACTCGTCGCTGTCGAACACCCAGAATCCCCTCGCGTACAAGAAGGTTTCGACGCAGAAAACGCGGAGCGACTTCCAGCTCCCGATGTGTCTTCCAACGTCTTCCTGTCCTCCTCGTAAGCACGGCAATCGGAAATCAGCTGAGCGACTTACCACCCAATCTCTGAACACGAAACTATAGGGACAATGCGACCCCAACCGAAGCTCCCCTACAGAAGGGAAGCAGTGGCCAAGGCGAAGAAAACTGCTAATCTCGTCGCTAGCCAAGCGTCGGGAAAAGCGTAACGCCAAAGCGGTGAGGTTGGCGAACGCGTTTAGGCGGTTTGTCGTTCCTCCCAACACCAGGGACCCATGGTAAAACCGCCCGGCGAACGACGACCACTCGTCGGACCCTCCCCCGTCCCCTTCAGACCCATCTTGCAATCCCTTCGAGGCCAACCGGTACAAATCATGTATCGTCTTCAGGTGGCCGTACGAGTGTATGTGCACGTCGATCTCGGCAACGCGGGGATGACGGATGAGGAGGGGCAGCATGCAGTCCAACGGGTCCTCGTTCACCGTAACAGACAGCGAACGCAATGCGGGGAGGCGAGACGACTCTAGGCAGTCGTGAAGCCACTGACGACCGTGTCGAATACGACTTACGTCCACGACGCACACCGTCAACTTTGGCATGCGGAACGGATCATGCCCGGTCGTCGATGTCTCCTCGATACGCAAAGGGCCGGTTCCGGCATCGGGTACAACCGTGAGTCGAAGGGTCTTGAGCTGGAGCTGCGTGGACGAGGTGCCCGGCCTGTCGACTGGTTTTACGAACTCTTCGCGCGTCGACGCGGTAACCACCACGTCCAGAATTTCCAAATGACGACACGACAGCACTGATTTCAGTGCGCGTTCCGGCATGACGAATTCCCGGCATCGCAAGTCCACCAAATTGACGAACGGGAAAGCACCATCAGAAGGCGGGACGAAGGCACACATTATCGGTGCGTCTTCGCCGATATCCCCTCCAATGTGTATCGTCCTGTAAACACGTTCAGCAAGCCGACGAAGGTAAGCCCACGAGCCTTGTCACCCCTTTACCATCCCGGTACTCACTTTAACAGGCGCGAAACACACGGATCACAGCGACTATAAGTGCGCAGCACGTTCAACCACTCTTGGCGAGTATCGACGCAGACAGACCCAAACAAGCTGGCCCGAACCGCGTCCCGCAGGTACGTGCACACCCGGTACACCATAGATAAGTTTCCACCGTCGAACGGGTACTTGTGATCTGACTTCAAGCATTTGAAGACTTCGTGAAACACCTCTAAGGGTATATCGCGGATCGTGACGCGCGCCACCTGAAACCCGTCAAATGTTCAGCTAAAGACCCACGACCGACACGACGGCACACCACCACGTACGACTTCTCGTTGACTGACAGGCCAACCGACACGACGGCGTTCAGACATGCAGGAGCAAGAGAAGAAAGAGCAAGTAGAACGAGGACGTGCGGAGGGACGGCTACGCCCACCCTCATATATACGGCCACCTGCCCGCTATCTCGGTATCCAATCAGTACACACTGATCCTTCACATTTATTTCGTACGGTGTAATAATATTAGCTTCGTGATGACACCTAACACGCCCATCTCAGCGTGAACACCGATCAAACGAAACAGGCGAAGTTCGAGGCCACTCACGTTCAACTAGCAGTAACGTTCGAACCGCCGGACTACACGAACGCGAGGTCCGCCCATGCTCCAGTTTGGACAGCCGCGATCCTGGCCGACACGCCGTTGAGGACTCGCGAGCGAGATTCCACAGTCGATCTATCCTCCTTCCGACGCGGCAACCGTGCCGCGCGGTTCAGGGTATCATACACCCCTTGCCAAACAGAATCCAGAACCGCATGATCAAGCGACACGTTCACGCGTGCGAAGTCGCGACCATCCAGCCTATGGACCTCGTAAACGACCCAACTCCTTCCGACGGCGTACACGCTGTCCACCACTCCTATGGTCCCAACGAAATCGACCATCGTGCCTTCCCCATCGTCCGCGACCTGCATATGCGTCCCTTCCTGAACCAGACACGCAGGGGCCTGGGTGACTTCGAAAACGTGAGGCCGATGCACGACGTCGTCACCTTCTCTATAAGCCAACCCTCGAGCAATCAACCGCATCTCCGCATCAATAGTGATTGGCCCTATGTGCCCCCGATCCGCCGACCGCGTATTCGTCCCGAGCTTGAACATTGCAACGACCGCGGCGGCATACCTGTAACTTCACGTCAATGATCCGACGGAAGAAAGGAAATCAAACAAATAACGAAGAAATCACACACGAACATTGTATTATACAGAACGGTGAAAAGAAATATAATATAAAATAAAATAAAATAACAATAAAATAAAAAATGACTGAAAAAGCCCGAAAAACATTTCAAGACGGCTACACGTTTAACACCGACAACTCACCTTGCGGTCAACCACTCGCGAGCCACCGACATCCAGCGGGAGAACGTGCTGCGAGAAACATGAAGAACATGCATGCCAGTAGTGCTGGCACCAAAACAAACGCTGGTTGGAATTCCACACCTCAGTCACCTATATAAACCCAGGCGTGCCCTTACACACGTGCTGATTGTATCTCCCACTTGTCACCATCAGGCAGCACTACACTTAATTTAACCAATATCTCCCACGCAGTTAGCACATTCTTGATACGCCCATCAACAAATTACGACACCAGGGAGACGCTCAAACTGACGCCAATTTGTAGACAAATACCAATACGACAACCATACACTTAAATATTACTGCAACTCTTAAATGTGCAGAGGCGACTCAGTCAGGGGCAACATGCCTTCACACTACTACCACCACCACATCTTCCACACCAGCCATGAACATGCACAGGAAAACGATGGCGCGCATCAAACGGATCAATGAACGCAACCGACGTCGAGTAACACGCGACATCAGTGCGCTCAATTGACAGCTGTGATGCGAGCCATATCGCCACCATTCCTGATCCAAGCGACACATGAGATTAAGCAACCTAACAGAAAACATTGCCGTTCCACGTGGCAAAGTAACGACAAATAGACAGAGACGACAAAACATTCGGAACAAGTAGCTACAAGAACGTAAGGTACAAAAAAGAAAAGAAAAAGAAAAAGAAAAGCGACGCGCAAAAGCGACGTTTACAACGACAAACAGGCATAGCCCAGACACAGAACAAACAGGCGCAGACTAGACCGAGCACCACGTGGACACGGCCGAGATTACTGGCAGCCTGCCGGCCGAAACACCACAAATGGCAAAAGTTAGATTACTAATCGCCGCCCCTCTAACGTCACATGATCAGGCTTTGTCTCCTCTGTACTGATAGCCGATTGACCTTTTTCAAGGTGAATCGTAACGACATTCTCCTCCCCTTTCTCGTTGCCGCCACCCACCTTCATCGTTCTTGGTAGGCAAACGGTATTTTTGAATGTACTCTCAGTCGAACGCAGAGCAAGTACGGCACAGTAACATCTATCTTACGCAGGGAGACCGCTTGGACCTTCCCGCGATCTTTGCTCCCGGGGACGATGGAGGCAGTGCAAATCTTTTCGGCCTCCCGGAGGACGTCGAGCAAGACCAAGACCAAGCCATGTCGAGTGCCCTGAAAGCGACCTCGACGCCACACCTGCGATTGGCGTCTATGCCCACGCCGCACTCAGATCCCTTCTTCCTTGCGTCTCCCGTTTCTCAAGACGACGACGCAGGCATGTCTCTGTCTCCTGCCGCCATGTTTCTGTCTTCGTTCAGTCCGGCGGCCCCGTCGGAACCACTACCAGACGACGAAGGCGAAACTGTGTGCGGGTACACTCTCGGGCCCATCATCGCATACGGCGGTTTTTCGGTGATTCGACGTGCTGCCTCAGCCCAAGGAGGAGTCGTTGCAGTCAAGATCGTTCGTAACGCCGACGTGGCGAAGCACGACGATCCGGAACGCGCACGCAAACATCTCGAGCACGAAGCGGCGGTATGGTCTTCGCTCTGTCACGAAAACATACTGCCGCTCTTCACCTCGTGTCACACCTCGTTCGCTGATTTCTTCGTGACATTGTATTGTCCTGCAGGTAGCCTGTTCGACGTTCTCAAAAGAGACGGTCGTCCGGGTCTGCCGCAAGATGAAGCTGGGCGGATATTCAGACAGGTGGTGAAGGGGTTGCGATACATGCACGAGGTCGCAGGATACGTGCACGGGGATATGAAACTCGAGAACGTGCTTGTAGACGAGATGGGTGTTTGTAGAATCACCGACTTCGGAATGGCAAGGAAAATTGGCGAGTGCGAGAGCAGCGACGACGAGGACCAGTTGCCCTCTCACCGCTCTCGCACAACCTCGCTTCGCCCATCGCAGTCAGTAAGACAAAATCCCTCGCGGAGTAAACAGTCGATCCCAGGTGCGCTGTCCACTCATTTGTCACTGCTGCGCCACCACAGTGGTCCTCGCCATCGCAACTCGAGCCCTCTTCCTGCCGCCACAACGCCGACTATGCCCAATCAAGTCTTCCAGCCTGGAAGTCTGCCGTATGCGTCTCCTGAGCTTCTACTTCCTTCAAGCTCCGCGACACCCTATCGTCCACATCCAGCGCAGGACATATGGGCGCTAGGGGTGATGCTTTACCTTCTCCTGTCTGGGAGAATGCCTTTTGCAGACTCGTTTGAGCCGCGATTGCAGATGAAGATTCTGCACGGTAAGTACCGCTCAGCTCAGGTACGCGACGGCGCTGATGTTGCACGTTCCTCTCACAGGCGTCTTCGAGATACCTGCTGGTATCGCACCTCGGGCAGAACGTGTGCTCATAGGCTGTCTGCAACGATCTGTACCCGAACGATGGACCATCGCGACTGTAGACGAGGTCGTCGAATGGGGCGAGGGTGGGGACGAAGAGTCTCCGAGCGAGATGTCCCTACCGCGCTCGCGTTCGCGAAATCCACCCACGGTGCACGAGGATGTTGTATTCGATGATAAGGAAATCTCAAGCTCCCACGATGTCGAGTCACCACGTCGAACGAGCCGCTCGCGCTCAAGTCGGAGCAGATCTCGGTCAAAGTACCATCCTTACCTCAATGACTCGCACATGATCGCCGACGCTCATCCCCATAATGGTCCAATGCCGCCGTCGCTTTCGGGGCTGAGCAGCGCAATTCTACGAAGCATGTCGTCCTCATCGTCGGGCACCGGTTCGAGCTTCTCACCTGTTGATTCCGCTACTTCTGCTCTTGTCACACCATCCGTCTCCACCATCTTGCAGAATCGCGGGCGCGCTGCGCATCCCAATGCGCTTAGTGCGCTCCGGTCTGTCTCGCGCTCGGGAAGCCCGCCCGAAACACCTCTTACTCCTCTCGACGTCGGCGCTGCATACCGCTCCCGAGGACGGAAGCCGTCACCACGAACTGCTCGTGCGCCACCCCTCACGCGCCGTGATGCCTCGCACGGCGTAGACGAGCTACCCGACGAGGATGGCCTTCCGCTCCCTCCGCGATGGGCGCTGAGTCCCGACAGCGCACACGACGCAGGCGATGGCGGGATCAATTCGCGCAGCGCGTCGTATGACAGATTCGCCGGCTCTACACGCCCCGCCCGCCGACAGAGTCTTGATACGTCTACCTCACAGAAGCCATCTCGCGCAGACAGTCTTCCTCCTGCTCCACTCGCGGTCGCGTGGACGCTGCAGAGCTTTAAGACGGGCTCGGCACCAGGGTCGACGCCTGCGGTGGCGACGGGCCAGATGAGTGGCACGCGCAGCCGCAGCGTGGACTTCCGCTCTGACTCTGGGAGGCTGTCGCCACGACATCGTTGTTAAACGTCAAATCTCCTTCTCTGCCGTCCGCATCTATTCTTCCGCAACTATCATGATCTCATGACCAAGTAATGCAATAATGTCTGGACGTGCACTCTTCCATTCTGGATCCTCTGGATACCCCGGTCACACCCTATTGTAAAGTCTATCTCAACCACTTCGTCTTCGATTTGGTGCGCCGCGCATTCTCTCTTCTATATCTCTAGGTTGCATTTTGCGCACTCAAGTGTATAATACATGCACAGGGTGTGATATCGTTGTACTTGTACCGCATTTTCCTGTATCATCTTACTTCGCGTATGCAAGTTGGGTATATCGTCTATTCGCACAAGCTCCGGTGCACACGCATCGCTGCATGTTTCTGACACTGCGAAATCCTCAGCATCATCCGCGAGGTTGGACTCCGTCTTGAAACGCGTCCGTTAATATCACGGGACATTGTTGGCACGAGCACTAGCGAGATCGGCACGCGGCGAATTCGCTGCTATCTGATAGAATATCATCATCGTCGACGATGGCAATGCCCCGGTCGACATTCGAATTGTAAGTCGCACTATCGGACGCCTATTGACGAAGCACTCCTGACCTCTGTATCCTTCAGTGGCAAACCAGCACCAGAAGCGGCGTCATGGGCAGAGACCAAGCCCCACATCGAAGCGCAGAATTGGTCTATACCTGCAGATCGATCTCCATTTCGTGGTGAAGATGAAGAGCTGCAGAGTTTCAGTATCCGCAGCTGGGAAGTCGGGACGGGTGAGGATGTCGCGTCGGCGGCTGGAGCAGCCGACCAGCTACAATGGCAGAAGGTGCGTCATCTTCCGGGTAGCGCAGGCTGATCTAACACACCTGCTCATCTTTATCCTGCCATACATAGCTCTTCAACAAGCAGACTGCCATTCATGCGACGAAGATTCTGGCTGGCACCATCCTTCTGGTCGCAATCTTCCTCTCCGTGATGGCCTGTCGCGGTTGCGTTGATGAGCACGATATACCCAATCTGTATAGCATTGACGCTCCAGAAGCCCTGAATCTGGCTCTCAGCACGAACGGTGCCAAGATCGTTGCAACAGTCCGTTCACGTACTTCGTACTGGGACCGCCTGCGATCCTCGCTTCTGCCAGGCTCCGGGATAAACACAACCGCCGCATCGCACATTCTCAACGACGATATCCGTGACTGCTGGAGCTTCCAAGGCCATCGACAATCGATAAGTGTCCAGCTGGCGAGGCCGTCGACGGTGGGGCACGTCGCTATCGTCCAGCCGACTGTGATACAGAATATCGGACGTTCTCCGCGTGATGTGGTTGTATGGGGGATCATCAGCGATGCGAGGGGGTTGGAGAGACTGAATGAGGTGGATACCTTATACCAGGCTCTCTTGGCACGATTTAGGGCTACTGTCAGGGATGTAGGCGTGCCCGCTGCCAGCCCCGGTCACGCTGTGATCCCCATTGCCGCGTTTACTGGGTATCAGGCGTCGGTAGGAGGACCTCAGCGAATGTCCGCGTTCAAGGAGGTTAGACAGATGGAGCTTGAGTTCAGAACTGTGGTATTCCAGGTGGAGACGAATTGGGGGGCACCAGACACGCGTCTCTGTCATGTGGGAATTTACCAAGATCCTGCCTTCTAATGCATCTCTGCAGCAGACTCGGATGTTGTGAGCAATTTTGATTTCTTTAGCAGTATGGATACATTTCCTACCTTAGACGCCATCATTTATCTGCATTGTGTTCGGCGCGAGTACTGTGGGACATGACAAGGCTGCGCGCCCGCGAGTCAATGCTCCTTTGTCCGACCAGTCACATCGGCGGAGTGTATGCCGCCTCCTCGCGATCGTTTCAGTGCAATGTTGCCACCCATAGGGCATGGCCGACGTGAACTGAGCTCCCCGAGCCTGTTAAATGCGACTCGGGCGGTTTGTCAGTGGAGTTCGGCCAGCGCTGGTATTCTTCAGCCATAGGTCGTCGCATGAGATGTATTTCTGTGGTGAATGTAAGCCCATGAACAACTTCGCGTACCGAGAAAGAGGCGTCCTCAATACTGGCACAGAGACCGATTCGGACCCGAGTCTTGCGCCGGAGCGTCGGTGTAAATGATTCTGTCAAACAATACAAGGCACAATCAAGCAAGACTCAATCGCTGCTTTCATACCCATTAATCGCCTACAATCATCCGGTCATGCTTACCGAGGGCGCGACGGGCTCTGCTGTTGCCCAGTGCCCGGGAGAAAAAAACGGGTTGATACTGCTCGATTTCTCCTTGAGTGCTGCTGGCACTACGCGGCGCACGAAGGTGACACATCGCGACAGAATTAGCATTTGCGAAGCTTCAAGCATGGTTTGATGGGATGTTCAAAAGAAGGCGGGGGATTGGCGGCGCGACGGGTGGTTGGTAGAGA
Organism: Ceriporiopsis andreanae CBS 279.92; assembly: GCA_001969225.1. Lineage (NCBI taxonomy): Eukaryota > Fungi > Basidiomycota > Agaricomycetes > Polyporales > Meruliaceae > Ceriporiopsis > Ceriporiopsis andreanae. Next base: position 30,662 of record ALYI01003836.1, on the reverse strand, counting down.
TCAAATCTTGCAATCGCCGCCGCCGCCTCAACGCCACAAAGATGGGCGCTCGGGCATTCTCCGCGCCCCCCGCGCGAGCCGGCAACTCCGCCCTGGTCTTTCGAACGGTCATCCCTGCCAGTGCTCAATTCACTAAAGACAACTACAGGCGTGCTACCAGTACGTTTCACCCTGTTACGTACAGCTGATGCTATGCTCGGTGACTCTAGAAGCAGACGCACTTCGGTGCTATCCCGTGACCGTCCACGGCAGGTTTTCTGGCACACCCGAAGGGCTTCCACCACTCAAAACGGGGCTTGACGAGGTGGTTTTGACGTTTAAAGGCAAGGCATGTGTCCATCCCGCGGGCAGCGAGGCTACGACTGCACCCTTCCCAATCAATTTCTATGAGCGGTCGCACGGTACTACGCTATCCAGTGTGGCCAACCGATCTTCAAAAGCGCGAGTCCTTGAGACACGGAGTAAGCAATATTTCCTCAATGATCTACCCGAGCTCACCGCGATAGAGACAGAAATGGGAAACACATCCGCATCCGCTTCTGCCGACGTCTTCTTGACACGAACATGAAGCGTCTCAGAGACGCAGGAGCGGTCGGTATCGGCGCCGCGTATGTGGAACTACAGCTAACCAAGATCTCCGACAATAGATATCGAATGCAGGGGCACCGTTCCCTCAGGAAGGCGTAGTCTAAACTTTTTGGCCGCTTTTGTGGCCCACAAGATCAGGGTTCGGTACCAATCAGCCCGTTGATATATAATCCCTCAACTGCGTTACTGACCGCAGAAATACGGCATCTCTCCGCCGACCCGTACCTTTCATTTGCATACAATGGTCGCTCAAGCTACACAACTACCTGAACTGCCCCCTCTCGACGGCTCCATTTCAGTCATTCCTGGGTTCATCGACTGGCAAGCGAAGCATAATCCTCACAAGAAATGCGCAATCTTTCCTTCGTCGACTTCCCCCACTGGAGTGGACTTTATCACATTCGACGAGTTCTGCAAGGCGACGCACAGAGTCGCTCATGCCGTCCGGCCTGGGCGCGCAGGCGAAGAGGGCGAAGTCGTCGCTGTAGTCATCCACACAGATGCGCTGCTGTACATAGCCCTCCTTGCGGGCATGATCAGAGCCGGGCTTGTGGTGAGCCGCATCTTGTTTGCTACCTATATGCCCTACTGACCGCGTTTCGCAGCCGTTCCCGATGTCGCCCAAGAACTCGGCTCCAGCTATAGTCAACATGATGGAGAAGACGAACTGCCGCCGCGTGATCTCGCAAGCTTCGCTCGCGCCTCTCATCAACGAGGTCAAGGCGGAGCTCGATGGGAAAGGCGTTTCTATCAAGATCGATGACCTTCTCTCTTTGAAGGATGTGTTTCCGAGCCTCCGGCCTCAAGGAAAGGCGAATGGCACCGGCCACGGCGTTACGAAAGGATTCAAGAGTTATCCCTCGAGCAAGATGCCTTTCGATGACAACGCCGTCGTCGTCTACATCCACTCGTCGGGGTCCACGGGCTTCCCTAAGCCTATCCCCCACACGCACAAGACGCAACGTAGCTGGTGCCGCGGAGGTAAGTATCGATACTTCCGAGTATATTTGAAGAACTCACGGGTGACGGTCAATAGATCTCATGTACGGGGCACGAACACGCCAGGTGCAGTGGGCCTCCATGGCACTACCAACATTCCATTCTCTCGCCTATTCCATGCAGTTTATGATTCCGTTCGCCACTGGCGCTCCGGTCGGGCTCTACGAGCCTAAAGATCCCGATCCGCCGGTGACGCCGTCGCCACACAACGTGCTTGTAACCTGCGAGCTGACAGGATGCAAAGGTGTTCCTGCCGTGCCGTCGATGGTAGAGGTACAAATTATTTTATTTCTGAGTTTTATGACCGCTAATATGATTTCAGGCATGGGCGCATTCAGATGACGCTATCAAGTTCCTTGCAACGCTTGAGGTCGTGGTAAGCTTGGCCCGTGGGTCATGCCAGTCCCTATACTCACTCATGCACAGGTCTACGCTGGCGGACCTCTAGGCAAGAAGACCGGCGACAAGCTTGTCGCTGCCGGCGTGAAGCTGACTTCGGTCTATGGGGGTACTGAATTTGGTACAACTACCCTTGCCTATTATCCCGAGCGGCCGGAGGACGCGCCCTACGACATCCGATCCTCCCATGACTGGGAGTGGATGCAAATGTCGGAGCGGGTAAACTGTCGATGGATCTCGCAGGGTGACGGCACATTCGAGCTGCAGCTACTTGTGAGTCGGCCAGGGTAACATTTACGCGATTTAATCGTGATAGTTATGCACCACAATAGCCGGCGGACGGGCACGAACTGAGTGTGGTGAACCTTCCCGACGTCAAAGGATACGCCACATCTGACTTATTCGAGCCTCACCCCACGAAGGAGGGATTATGGCGCATGTAAGTGACCTGTGTTCATTGGTAAACAGCTCGCTCATGCATCGTTCCCAGTGTCGGTCGTACCGACGATGTCATTATTCTGAGCTCCGGCGAGAAGATCGTTCCTATTCCACAGGAAGGCCACATCATGCACAACCCCATGGTCACTGGTGTCATGATGTTCGGCCGCGGCAGGGAACAAGCCGGTGTGCTCATCGAACTGCACGAGGACTACGCTTGGGATGACCCGAACGACGACCAGAAGCTCACTGAGTTTCGGAACAAGATCTGGTATGTGATAAGTGCCTTAGCTTTGCATCCCCCACCTGACTTATCGTCTCGCAAAGGCCTACCGTCGAGGCGGCCAACAGCCTTGCGCCCACGTTTGCGAGGATCTTCAAGGAGATGATCATCGTTACTCCGCGGTCGAAGCCCCTCCCTCGCCCAGCAAAGCAGACAGTCGCGCGGAAAGCAGCCGTTGTTGAATTTGCGGAACAGATCGACCAGCTGTAAGTGCTTTGTAACTTCAAGCAGGCACACTGCCTGACTATGTCTAGGTATGAGACCGTCGAGCAGAGCTCCGGCATCAAGGACATCATCCCTCCGAAATCATGGAGCAGGGAGGATGTGCAGTCGTGGCTACTCGAGCAGGCTGCGTCGGTCAACGACGACCGAACCGTGCTTCCCGGCGTTGATCTCTTCGCTCAAGGATTCGACAGGTAACGTCATTGCCCTATCGATTGATCAGTCTGAGCCGAGCATTTTCTTTAGCTTGGGCGCAACATTCCTCCGGAACCGCATTATCGGAGCCCTCCGTGCTTCTAAAGGTGTCCGTGGCCAGGACGCCGCCGCCAATATCTCTCAGAACTTCATTTTCGACTATCCTAGGCTCACCCTCATCGCCGAGTCCCTCGCTGCGCTCGTCGACCCTTCCTCTGCGGCGCCTGAGGTTCAGGACCTCGGCCGCGAGATTACGGCCATGATAGAACGGTATTCCATCGATATGCCCGCGACCAGCCAGCCAGTCTCGAAGGCGACGGCGACGGCGAGCTGTCCGAAAGATGGCGCTGTTGTGTTGTTGACAGGGACCACCGGCAACATCGGTTCTCATATGCTCGCAGCCCTCCTTCGCGATGAGCGTGTCAAGCGAGTCTACGCCATGAACAGGGGTACTTCCTCGGATGAGGTGCATCTGCGTCAGCAGGCTGCCTTCAGAGATAGAGGTTTGCCTTTGGAAAGCCTAGCGAGCGGCAAGTTTGTTGCTCTGACTGGCGACTTCAACGAAGCATTCTTCGGCTTGAAGCAGAAGACGTTCGAGGAGGTATGTCTCGTTATCGTGCAGGCGGAAAAGTTCTGACTATCTTTCGAAGATCAAGAACTCCGTGACGGATATCGTCCACAACGCCTGGATGGTACATTTCAAGCACCCGCTCAGTTCCTTCGAGAACCAGATCGCTGGCACGCGGAAACTAATCGACTTCTGCATGGCGCTGGACAGGCCCGTCAAGTTATTGTTCACGTCCTCCGTCGCCGTTGCCCAGAGGTGGGATGCCTCGAATGGCGCAGTGCCTGAAGAACCACTTGACGACCCGGACTTGACCACTCCGAGCGGATATGGGGCGTCAAAATATGTTACAGAACAGGTGAAACGCACACCGTTATACTATCTCGTTTGCCGTTTTGACTTACTTTGCAACAGTTGCTTGCCAGAGCTGCGCGCAATGGCCTCGCCGCTACCTCGATGAGAGTAGGTCAAGTCAGTGGTTCGAAGCGCACCGGCGCGTGGAATATCAGTGACTGGGTGCCGATTCTGGTGAAGTCCAGCTTGGCGGTCGGTTGCCTGCCGGATATGGACGGAGTGGGTATTTGCTTCGCATCTGGATTGAAGCGGTTCTGACTAGGTTCTAATCCTGGACGTGCATAGCCCGCAACGTGGGTTCCAATGGACGCGGTCGCCGGCTTAACTGTCGACCTGCTCTTCTCTGATCTCAATCCCCCGTTGGTCAATGTGGTCCATCCCAAACCGGTTGCATGGCGGAAGATCATGAACGACTTCAACACAGCGTTGGGAACCAAGCTTCCGCTAGTGCCTATCGACGAGTGGCTCGGCAGGCTGGAGGCGTTGGCGTCAGATTTGGGGTCGCAGACTCACCTTGAGAAAGTGGTCAGTAGAATGAGTCTAGACTTTCATATCCGCCATGTACTGATAGGAACTCTCCGTTCTCCGTAGCCGGCACTCAAGTTGATCGAGTTCTACCGCGCTATGGCTGCCGGGAGCAAGCTCTCGAGCACGGCGGAAGTTGAGGCTGGTGGCCTAGCAAGGTTCAAGACCTCGGAGCTGCGGAGGTGCAGTGCAACCATGGAGAATCTCCTCCCGATTGACGAGAGCCACGCTGGCATGTGGGTGAAATATTGGAAAAACAAGGGTTTCTTGGAATAGTTGCATGGTAACTGTATCGTCCCGAGTCTACACGATGATGAGGTGGCGAAATAAAGCGGAGTCGAATATATTTACTTCTCAGACAACTCCGCGGCGATATAGCGCGTGTAAATTTTCAAACCCAGGCCGCATCTCGACCGTGCATCTCTTTCTTGTACCTCACTTTTGCTTACCGTCGTTTCTGGATTTTATTTTCTCGTGCCTGCTAAAACTTCAGCCAACAAAATGATGTCAGGGCAAGTCGTCGTCGCCACTCCTCAGAGTCTTCTTGTGCGCTGTTCAACACGTCGGGTGGCGGCAATTTCACCTGGAGCGCGCACAGCAACTTTGCCATGCCGTTCTCTGTCGATCTTGGCTCGATCTCGAGGAATGCACGAGAACGCAGCCACATGGGCCTCGCGGACGGACAGTCCGAGTCCCTCGATATACTCTATGTGACAGGACATGCATCACCGAAAATGGATCTGATCACCTCGAGTCACCCCTAGATTTGGCTACCGGCGGGACTTTTCTCGTTGGTATGTCCTCTTATGTCCACATTCTTTTTGTCGCGTATTAGCGCACTCAAATTGTTTCCACGTGTGCCCAGTGTCATAGCCCTACGACTCTTTCGGAGCCTACGCGCATCTCGCCTCGCCTACGAGTTATACAAATCTCTATGAAGAGTTGTCGAGAGACGAGGCGCTTGCAGAGCGAGAAATTGAGCTCTCTTAAAAGACGAGCATTTTCGTTCGTGGGGGCCGACATCCTCATTGACATTGCTTTCAGGGTATTGCACCCTGCTTTCTCGCTATCATGGCTACACTACCAACACTACCTCCCCTTGACGGGTCACTATACCTGCTCCCCGACTTAGTAGACTTTAACGCCGAACATAATCCGGATCGACCGTGGGCAGTATTCCCTAAGCCCGATGGGTCTAGCGAAATTGCCTCCGTCACGTTCTCCGAATTCGCGAAGGCCTCTCATCGAGTGGCGCACGCTGCGCGACCACATATACCAGAGCACGAGAGTCGTGATGGCGAAGTCGTCGCCCTTGTCCTCCAGACAGACAGTATCCTTTATATTGCTGTCTTGGCGGGTTTGATCAGAGCAGGACTTGTGGTACGTCATGGCCCGTTCTGTCGTGTTAGTATGAGCTCACGCTATCCCCATACAGCCTTTCCCAATATCACCGCGAAACTCAGCTCCCGCGATCGCACACCTACTAGAGAAGACCGATTGCCACCGCTTGATCACACAGGAGTCGCTATCGTCGCTGATTGTGGCGTCGAAAGACGAACTCGCTACACGCAACTATGCCCTCACCGTCGAGAACTTGTATGCTCTCAACGACATATTCCCTACTATCCATTCTGGGGCGACCACCAGTGAATTGGTGGAAGGCCCGTACCCCGCCGTTCGCCGTCCAGCACCAGACGACGCTGCGCTCTACATTCACTCGTCCGGTTCGACCGGGTTCCCCAAGCCCATCCGCGAAACACACAAAATCTTACTGCAATGGTGCCGGGGTTGTACGTCTTTTTTCGTGTCGTCCTCTCCGCTCTGTCACTCATTCAATCGTTTACCAGCCATTTTTGTGGAGGCCCGAACTCGCGGTATCCGATGGGCCCCCATGGCTCTTCCAACCTTCCACACCATCGGCGTCTGGATGCAGATCATCGCTCCGTTGACAAGCGGCCAGCCTATTGGGCTGTACCCGCCCATGTCTCCTGCACCACCCGTCGTGCCCAACGCGGACAACGTCCTCGAATACAGCAAAATGTTGAACTGCACCGGCGTTCCTGCAGTTCCGTCCTTCGTTGAGGTGAGTCTGTCGCTCCTAACGCCCGAATTCTGACACCGAACCTCCTGCAGTACTGGTCTCAGACCCCTTCAACGATCGAGTACCTCGCCTCCTTGGACATCGTGGTAAGCGCGTCTCACCTGCGTTGTCAGAAAATTTCTTACTCACGGTACTGCCGTGCAGACTTTTGCAGGCGGCCCTCTTGCGAGAAAAAGTGGCGATGCGCTGGTCGCGGCTGGCGTCAAGCTTTGTTCGGTGTACGGCGCAACCGAGCTCGGAAGCGTCTCTAAGGCATTCGACTGGGAGGCTAAGGGTTCAAACCCTCCGGTCAAGTCCCTGAAAGACTGGGAGTGGATGCAGATCTCCGATTTGACCACACCACGCTGGGATGCTCAGGGCGATGGTACTTTCGAGCTCAACTTCCTGGTACGCCGTTTACTCGGACGTTTCAAATCCGTTATTCTGACTCGTTATGCAGACATGCGACGGTCACCAACCCGCCGCGGAAAATCTCCGCGACGTCAAGGGATACGCCACTGCGGATCTTTTCGAGCCTCATCCAACTAAGAAGGGCCTTTGGCGCGTGTAAGTCGCTGTCATGTTTGTCCTCCGTAGCTCAGCTGACCAATTGAAACAGTGCTGGCCGCACAGACGACGTCATCGTTCTGAGCAACGGCGAGAAGCACGTACCAATCCCGCAAGAGGGTCACATTGGGGCAAGCTTCATGGTCATGGGTGCTGTTGTCTTCGGACGTGGACGTGAACAGGCTGGCGTACTAGTGGAACCCAGGCCAGACTTTGCTATCGATCCTAAGGACGAAGCCGCCGTCGTCGCATTCCGCAACGAAGTGTGGTATGTGTCTCCGCACAACTCGCAGTTTCCAACCGCTCATTTTTATAGGCCAATCGTCGACCAAGCGAATGCCAACGCACCCGCCTTCGGTCGCGTTTTCAAGGAGATGATCCTTGTCTGTGACCCAGCAAAACCCTTGCCTCGCGCGCCAAAGGGAACTATCATCCGCAAGCAAGCTCTGGCGCTCTACCAAGAGGAGATCGAGAGATTGTAAGCTTTTGATCTTCTGATTTGTTGTGGCCGAGGCTGACCGCTTTCAGGTACGAGACTGTTGAGCGCAGTACCGACTCGCAGGGTATTGCACCGCCCAAGTCGTGGACTGCGCGTGACATTGAGGCCTGGCTCCTTCGGCACGCGGCCTCCGTAAACGGCGACGAGCCTCCTTCACCTTCGATCGACCTGTTCGAGCAAGGCTTTGATAGGTACGCATTGTCTCATGCCACGATGCGCCACAAGACTCATGTTTCCTGGCAGCTTGAGCGCAACGTTCCTGCGTAATCGCTTGATTGGCGCGCTGAGGACTGCAAAGAGTTCGTCAGCGCAGGCGGCCGCCCCGAAGATCTCGCAAAACTTCGTGTTTGAGTATCCTACTCTAAGACAACTGGCATCCACCGTTGCATCTCTCATCGACCCCTCTGCCGCCTCCGACAACGGCCACAAGGGCCCCGTCGACCAAATCCACGAGTTCATTGACAAGTACTCGACTGGCTTTGCTACTCGGGCCCGTACCACTCAGCTCGCCTCACAACGTCCACTTGCCGTCTTCCTTACGGGTTCTACGGGCAATATCGGCTGCCACATCCTCGTCTCACTCCTCCGGGACGAGCGCGTCACGAAGGTCTACACCTTTGATAGGGCGTCCTCGGCTCGCGCCGTTGAACGTCAGCGAAGCGCGTTTGAGGACCGTGGCCTTCCCTTGGAACTACTTTCTCACAGGAAGCTCTATTCCTTAGTCGGAGATTTGAACCAACCTATGTTCGGCCTCCAAGAGAATCTCTACAACGAGGTACGCACTTGCCCCCGCTCTTCAGATGTCCTTGACACTGACTGCGTCGTACACAGATCAAGGAGAATGTGACACACATCATCCACAACGCATGGAACGTCAACTTCAACCACCCGCTCACTTCCTTCGAGTCCCAGATCTCTGGAACTCGGAAGCTCGCAGACCTATGTCTCGAGTCCGCAGCGCCCATTCACCTGATGTTCACTTCTTCGATCAGTGTCGCGCTCGGTTGGGATATGACCAGCGGTCCCGTGCCAGAGGACCTTCTCGACGATCCCGCTGTGGCTACAGGCAACGGCTATGCATCTTCTAAATACGTCGTCGAACAGGTTAGTGCCTTAGCTCACCTGGTTTTGCTTCTTCGCTGAGTTGATTTCTGCTCAGTTCCTTGCCAACGCCGCGGAATACGGCTTGCAAGTTACATCGCTGCGTGTAGGACAAGTCTGTGGCTCCGACATCACCGGCGCCTGGAACACTACAGACTGGGTACCCATCATCGTTAAGTCAAGTCTGGCTATCGGTTGCATGCCCGATCTCGATGGGGTACGTCATCTGCCCGTCTACTTTGGCTCGTTTTACTCATGATAGGCGTTTTATCAGCCTGTCTCTTGGATACCCATGGATGCTGTCGCCGAGACTGTCCTCGACCTCATCGTCTCAGAAGCGCAGCCGGCGCCCTTGTTGAACGTCGTTCATCCACGACCTTCGCCCTGGCATGAGGTCTATGCCAACGTGAACGAAGCCCTTGGCGCTCATCTACCATTCGTTCCGTACCATGAATGGATTTCCAAGCTGGAGGCGCTCGCTATCACCGCCACGCCACAAGACCTAGAGCGCATCGTAAGTCTGTTGCGACGTTCTTCACATTCAGATACTAAGTCTTCGACTTCAGCCGGGACTTCAACTACTAGAATTCTTGCGTGCCATAGATGAGGCAAGCAAACTCAAGGGCAAGGCTGCTGTTGAAGCCGGTGGTTTCCCCTTCTTCCAGACGTCAGAGCTGGAAGGTCACAGCATCACGACGCGTCTCCTGCCTCCCATCGGTAAAGGACACGCAAGCATGTGGGTGAAATACTGGAGAAGCAACGGCTATTTCGCGTAAGATTGTATTATTTGGCTCGAGATATCCATTAGAAACTAGAATTTACCCATGACGTATACACGCCATACACCCCACATAATTCTTAGATGCGTAGGCCAATAGATGGACTGCTTTAGAATTATTGCCCCCTTCGTTTACCCCATACCACCATCATAACTCCTTTAGACTTAGACACGCCGCATACGTAGCACCATCCCGTTATCCTCTGCTGTTATCCTCTACTGTTATCAACAGCGAATCCATTAGCATCAGTCATCATTGAATGACAGACATCACATCCATGTTCAAATTGCAGTTGACCCGCCGCGTCGATTTGGTACCTGACTGGCAGGGGGTCTCCATACGCAGCGCGAGAAGCACATGACACGCAGGAAGAGCTAAAAGCATAAGCCTTTGGAAACGCCTGACAGGAAAATGTGTCTGCCTGTGGCAATCGGGCTCACCACGAAAGAGGCAGTAGCCTAGAGGAATTGCGAAGCCGAATACCGCATCCACCTCGAAGGAAAGCCAAGCAATCACCGAGTATTCGTCAATGGAAGCAGATGGATGATGATACGGCAGCGACTGCGCAACCCGCATGACTCATGAGTCCCAGCCATTTTCCTGAGTGGACGGAAGCTGGCGAAAGGCGTTTGGCAGCTTGCAGAGGTATGTAGGAAGGAAGTACAGATATCAAGAAGCGCGGAGACGAAAGTGCGCGAGTAAAAGATGGCTCCAATACCGATCGAGTACCGATAGCAGCGAGAACAAAGAAGCTTACCAGGAACAGAGGGCAGGAATAACGAGAGTATATGCACGCGAAGAGAAATGCAGGGCCTGTGCAAGGGAGCCAACCATGCATGGAAGGAACTTCTTCCCGGCGTGCGTGGCGAGGAAGACGGGGAGCCGGAAAGATTGGTCGACGTCGGCGCAGAGCTTTTGGTTGACTCTAGAATAGCGATGCCCATCCGCTCATGATTACCTTTGAAAGCGTACCGTGGCTGACGACGATCTCAGGGTAAATCATCGATGGATCTTGGGTGTCCAGGCGCCTTCAATAACAACAGATCCTCAGTCATTACAAGACGGGGAGATCGAGATGACTTACTCACCAAGGATCTTTCTCGAACAAGTAGAAGGCATGGTGTTCGCATGCGATGACCGCGGGTGCATCTGTATGTGGGAAGGCACGGGTGGCCGGCAACGCGGTTGCGTAAGCTACCACCCCGCTATGGATGACCCATCGCGGACCTTGTGTCGTTGTACACGGCTCCTGAATCTCAAGCTTCAAGAACCGTGTACACCGAAGTATGCCCTGAGCGCATGTATGGTCATCACAACCCCCGTACCTTCTCAGGACACAGGCTCGGTATCTTCTAGCGTATTTCGGTGACAGGGATTTGACAGACCCATGACCGGTGGCGTCCTCTTGCCATGTCGGACACCGAGGAAAGTCGTGCGAAGGCGTAGAGCTCCTACATAACCTTCAGAACCTAAGTTCTGATGGTACATATTGCGGGCAGAGGGCTTGTCATTCGAAGTGTAGCGCCGAAGACTTGACATTGAGATTGCGTTGAGGCGCGATAGAACGCGGCGTTGTGAACACGGAGCTAGCTTCGTCGGACCGGGTATACAAAGAGTAAATGCATTGACAACGGCATGAGCTCCTCGGAAAGTGTCAGGAGGGCTACGATCTTACCTGAAATACTCGTCTTGTGACTCAGTCCGCTATAACCAGACCTCTGTTCGGGATGACCGACGCAGCGAATGCGATAGATAACACCTACCCGAAAGATCGTACAGCACCCGTATGTTTCATGGAGCGTTCGCGCTGGCCGATCGCACGAGCATGAGGCGTCCGCAAGCGTCCGCACCGGTGCTGGCGAGGAGATACATCAGTCGTTACGACATGCGTGCGACAAGGCGCGTTCTGGAGCACGTACACGCTGTGCAGAATAACGTGCCAGTGTCGGCATCCGGCTTGGCACAGGGTCCTCCCATTCATGACGCGGTGCTAGCGGAAGCTGGCTGGCTTCCGCGGATAAATGCCCCGCATACGGCCGGACAGCGCGATAGCAGCGCAACGAGCGAGCTGATCATGCGTGCCGCCACATGACGCTGCGAGCAGGTGGGTCAGGCTGCTCCGCCAGATAAACTCCAACACTCACTGGCAGACCAGCGTCGCCTCGCACGGCGGATGAGCGCGGCCCAGTAGAATTTAGGGCACTAGACACGCTAATGAATAGATGCTATCGGCGGAATCAGGGTCGCCTTCTTGCCTCGTCCTATCCGCAGAACATGAGCGGGGAAGGGGATAACGTGTATAGAGTTGCCCTGAGCAACGATGGTGTGTTCGAGTGGTCGGGCAGGCCCGGGAGGGCCGTTTCGATGCTGGGCATGCAGTCGCAACGCGAGGGGATGAAGTTGCTGCCCTACAAGCTGTTCCTTTAGACCTGCAGGAGAAACATCGCTGCCATGAACGTTGGCAGAATATTATAATCCGGAGAAAATACGGACCAACGCGCGGCAAAGACGACATTGCCGCTATAGATATGAGTACTTGAGTTTCAGCTCGGAGTGGCCTAAATGGGGCCAATTTGACCTGCCGAAGACGTGCCACAGACCGGTGTGTTGAGGGATAACGTTTGTTGAGTTCGACTCCAGGGCCAGCGGATATTACCACTGCTCTTGCCGGATCGGGCATGCACACAGACGTTCGGGACAACTTCGAGGATTTAGAGGATGCATTTGAATGGAAAGCGTTTCTTTGTGTATCTAGCAGCTCTGAATAAGGATTCGAGGAAGTTCGCGCGAGCAGCAACGAGGAGACAGACGCAGGACCTTCCGTCTCACGCCTGCAACTCGAGTTGAACAACGAGTACTGCGCAAACAAATATTGTATAACACGTACACGTTACGATACATAATCGCCGACTACTTGCTATAAAGACACCGCTACGAATTGAACCACATCGCTGGGCAGGAGTATGAGAAAGCATCCGAGGTGCACGAGAACATGTTCCTCCTTGCGTCAATCTGAAAGTCTATCACAAGTGGGCTCGTAGTTGCACCCAAAGCAGCGGGCCAAGCGCTCCGCGAGGCCAACGCGACCTGTCGGGAAAAGGCAGTCAGAAACACGAGCAAAAGGCACGAGAGATGGAGACAAGGAATGGTCAGAAGGAAGGCAACGGAATGATCCACATGGGGTTATGCGCTCTCGGACTCCGAGTCGTTGACTCTTTACATCCGTAGTGGTTTCATCAGCGGAGAGGGTTAGGGAAGAGCAGCTCACCTAGCGCGACCTGATTGTCTTGTCATCATCGCCTCACGGAGAAATGACCAAACCGCCTTCGGCTGCGCATCTGGCACACCTAAGCAATCAATATCACAATATTATCTCACTAGGAACGAGGCCACTGAGCCTGTTGGAGGCGACGTCGATGAAGAAAGTAGACCTGAACTGTTGTGGTGTGAGAGAACGAGGAGGACAGGCGAAAAATTGTGGAAAATATAGACCGGCAAATGCCGAGCCACGTGTCCGATAAAAGCGTAGCGCGCGCTCGTTCGCCCTTGCATAACTGTTTGGCTCGCTTCAAAGGTTTAGTATAACCACTGTGAGACCTGTCTGCGGACCAGCGCAAACCTCACAGCACTCGTCTAACGATGCGGTACACTATATTGCGTGTTTCGAACGGGCATCATGAATGTCGACCATGTAAAGGAGTGTGGGTGATCGACTGGGGTATTAGGGTGTCTCTACCTCTGCGTAGAAACGTACGGTAAATGGTCCAAGTACTCGTGCGAAATGCAAAATAATGGCAGCAAGAGTCACTGAAGTGAAAGGTCGTAAAGGGCAATAACAGGGTGCGCAATGTACGTCCACGCTAGATGAGGAGGGATGCGGTACCGAGTGTCACCAAAGAAATCATGAGAGCCCCAAGTCCATTTGGTGTCCATACACGCTCGCCAGCGTTCCTTTTCAACAGCTCGCGGCGCTGTTGTGTTTGAACGGATGCGGCGGGGGTGACATTGCGTAGTGGTTGCGTCGGCAACATGTTGGGGGTCGCTGACAGCTGGAACTGTGGGGCGACGGGACTGCCGTCGAACTGGAAGAGATGTAGTTTTGGGCCATCCACCGGATCCATGTAGATGCGCCACGACTGGTAGAGCTCCGTGTCGTTGTATATCTCGATGAAGTTCGAGACGGCGGCGCATGGGTCTTGAATCTGCTGGTACCCATCTCCAAAGGGTGTCATGATGATCGACCCGTTTGACAACAGGTCGTATTCGCCATGCACCCAGTTCATCACGCCGGTTATGCACGTTGGCTCAGAGCCTGTGGGATTCGTGAGCAGGAGGCACGTGGGAAGGAATGGAGCATGTCGCACCGTTGCTAGTAAACCGGTAGCGAGCGATCTCGTATTTGCCATCCTCTGTGCTGGAGGGCAGGTCAGATACTATTGAACAAGTGGCCAGCAGATGGTGCTCACAAGGAATAAGATACACCAGTGTTTTTAGGGTATGTAAACGTCTGGTTAGCGGGGTTCGCAAATCCCTGTTGGGTTTAATCCGGTCAGCCGCGCGCAGCCAGACGATTGGACATTATACGCACAGGGCCCGTCGAGACTGCCTTGCTACCTGTTGACCAAGTACCATAGATGGGAGTGGCATTGTGAGGAGCGTCGAAATTGATCTGCTGGGCGAAGGCGGGGATGGCTGCGAGGAGGGGGACCAAGGTCTTGAGAAACATCTCTGGGAGACGCCTTCGCGAGAAGAGGGGAGGACGACAACAACGAAAGCGAAAATGCCGAGTGCGACGGCGACGACGTGGGTGAGAGAAAGAGACAAGAAGGGAAGAGGAGACTATGCGTGCGCTGTGCGCGATGACGGCCGAGTAGGGGACAAGCGGTGGGTAAAGAACGTGTTTGGCGTCGTTTGCTCCGTTCGCACGGGAGAGCCACCCAGAACAAAACAGGTCCCCGTTGCCATATCGCCACGTGCGTTGACTCTGATCCCGGGAACCAGACGCCTCTCTTTGGCTGTCTTCCACCACCACACTGCGGAGGGAAAGAGCAAGCAAAGGTCGCAAAGCAGTCCGAACAGCTTTATCTCACACGAGGCTTCAGTGTGTATCTGATTCTCACCGCAGTCTCTCCTCATCAGGGCCCTTAGCGTTTCAATCGGTCTTGACGGCTCTTAGGACCGGTATCGTCAGCGGGCGCGCGCGGTTGCCGTACCGCTTCTGCTCTTGGGATCAACCACAGTGGTACCCAATCGCGACCGTCTGAAAACTGTTGGAGGTAGGCATATTTACATCTTGCAAAAGAGCGTTGTGCTCACAAATCAAATGCATGCAGGTGTACTCGTGACCGCGCAAGCGTGATGCTTTAGCACATGCTCGGAGCGATGGCATGGACCATAGGACGTTTTCCTGCGCTTGGCGTGGTGTGCCATCCCGCCACAGGCCTCTATACGTCGGTGGTTCGTCGAGGATGGCGGGCGTATAACGCGGCGATCGTGGCTTCCATCCTTACTGGTGCACAATTGACCGGTGCACTCGTGACGACGGATGCAAGCCTTCATTATGACCGTCTCCGCAGATTCGGTGAGGCTCACGCAGATCGAGGCGCATGCCGTGTCATTGGTCAGTTGACAGCTGCAACCAATTGTACCTGCATCTGAATACGTTAGGGCGCAGCCTTGCTCGAGGCCACATACGACAAGGAGCTTGTGACGAATAAGTTCTTGACTGGTTGGTATCGGTCGCCCATTCATGCCAGCGGCCGCACCAGTATACATACTGATATCACGCCAGATACGCTCTCAGATCTTCCCCGTCGTGTCTCCGCCCTTCTATCGCTAGTCCGATCTCCATCGAGGCGTGCAGTCGTCACATGTAAGTGGACAAGATGGACGTATTCCCGGCGGCTCTTCCCCACATAGAAGCGTCTCCATACAGCTTCCAACGACGCTGGGACCGCGCAACCCCATGCCCGCACCCCCCGAAGGCGATCCACCCGCTAGTCGTGCCGGACGTATCGAAGACGTCGTTAGTCCGAGGTTTATGGCACATCTCCATTCACTGGCTTTGCCATAGCCCCACCAGGCATCGCTGGGGCCATTCATTCATGGCCCGTATGTTCGCAAATGTAATGGTCGGCATTGTCGCCCTTGAGCGCGACGACCTCGTGTGTCTCGGTTTTGGGCACTGCGAGCCATGCATTGAGCGGCGAATCTTGTGATCGCAAGTGTCTCGCCGAGACCAAGCGATTTTCCGGGCTTGACCGCACCAGGCCTCCGCGGCTGCTGCGCACGTCTTGTTCGTCAAAGAGTACAAATATGAACACAGGTGCCTGTCTTGCCCCTCCCGCTCCGTATGTCCGTCTCAAATGCCACAAGTTGTGCATGGCCTCCACTCACCAGGCGCTCCGTATGCTCAGGGCGCCTCACGGAACGATACAAAGTCCGCAGACAGGCCACTACGGCACGGCCGGCGAATTTATTCAAGCGCTTGGCTGTTTTACATCTAAATGTAATAATTTATTGCCTCGGCAAAGCCTCCGAACCCTAACCCGTGTGCTATCTCCATCAAGGCACCGCCCGAAGCGCCTGCCAACGCGTACGCGTACGTCTGAGACGCCGTGAAAAAACGACGAAAAAAGTGGGCAGTGTCTACTTAGACCGTACAGAAAAGTCTACCAAGTATCGACAATGGCGTGCATGATATTGCTACATTACCAGGCGCGACGAGCTGTGTGTCGGCGCCGGGGAAACGTACTAGAGGGGCAGACGGCAATCTAGTTGGACGACGAGGGCGAAGGCGGAGGGAGGAGCTTGAGAATAATTATGGCAAGAGTCTGTCCGTCGTAGACTGCGTCCAGGGATATGTGTACACGGTATTGCTGTTTAATCCTTCTTAAGTTCCCGCCGAATGACGAACACTCGGTCGCCTTCGCTGTTTGTTGTCAGCTCCTGCACACCGCGGACGCCCTCGAGTCCCTGCATCGGCCGTCCCTTGGCCAGGACCACGAAGATCTCGAGACCGTCACCGACCTGAAAAACGGAGTATCAGCGAGGCTGCTCGCGTGGGGGGTGAGCTGAGAAACGCACCTCGATGTGACGCTCGGTTGCACTTGTGAAAGAGTCGATGACAATTTGGAGGACATCGGATAGTGGCAAGTGCTTGGGATGTGACTGCCCTGGTGCTGGTTGCTGATTCTTGAAGTAAATCTACGAGAGCAGAAGGACGGGTGTAAGTCGGGTAAGGATCGGATAGGCCACGACGCTTCGTGGGGTCGTGGCCCAAACACGGAGGGGGCACACACCTGGTTGTCCAAGAACGGTTGTACTAGTGCTTGTGCTGCACCAGCGGCGCGACAAGCTTCACGCTCATACGATCCGACGGGGTCGAAAGAGTACACGGCACCGCTGCCTGAGGCCGAGTCATCAAAGCGATCAGTCAAAGCGGCTGATGGCGCTTGAGAGGGACGCGTACCGTCTTCCTCGATTCCACCAAGGATATTGTACACGTAGTAGGGGAAAAAACGTTGCGCGTAAAGCATTGTCTGTATCAGCCGTGCGATGGCTCGTAGGGGCATGTCTTTCGCATGGGCATGACGGTACCACTGGCGGGCTGTGAGCACAAGACCACGGGCGCACACCGTGCAAAAAGATTGCGTACCTCCAACCGTTGCTTCACCTTCTTCACGAACATGTTTCCATCTGCCGCAAACCCGTTCACCGCAAGCACAGCACGGTCGGTTCTGGGGAGGAGGTGAGGTCAATGAATCGTCATAGAGACTATGTTGGACGCACAATCGGAAGACCTTGGGTGCATATCGCGTCTGGATACTGTAGCCCTCACTCTGCCTGGTGTCACCGGCGATGACAGAGAAATCCGCACCAGCGATGGCGAGGATGGTGCCGCCGTTCTCTGTATAAGGATTGAACTGCCTCTCCTGCGGATGGACATAAGAACCGTCCGGCATCGTGATCAGTGTAGGAAGAAGAGGGACGAAATGGATATATAACGGGAGTTGGGCGTAAAAAGAGGGCTAGGCGGGAATTTCGGAGGATTGTGGATGTCGGTGGTCGAGGTGTATATACGAAAGCCTGAACCAGCTGATGGGGCCGCGTCAGTTTATTAAGCGCTCATTCTAGTTCGCGCGTTTTTCCTAAATCGGAGTTTAAATCCTTACTCTGGATATTCCGAGATTTCTGCATTCTCTCCGGTCCCTCCGCTTCCCTCCCAAGAGAGATCATCCGGACCTTCGTTTCTCACCCCTTTGCCTTCTTCCCCGAATATTCACCGTGAGCAACAAAGACTGGCAATTTTATTGTAGATAATACCTCACATTTAAAACTCACCAGGCGCGCACGAAACCCGCCCAGAGGGCCACATCCGCGCACGGCACCGCCACATCGCATTCAATCCTCGTGAACTCTCCAGGTATTTCCCCGACGCTCTCAGCGACACGGCCACTACCACCACCACCCACCGCACAACGCGATCTCGTGCCCCGTACCTTCCCATGGTTCGTTGTTCATATCGCTTGCCGCCCTGCACTCTCTCACGAACCATCCGTCGCGTCCTTCACACCTTGTGGACACCTGCATCCATCCACCTATCTCGGTGACGCCTCCAGACGATCCCACCATCACAACATCACCGCGGTCAGACTGCTCCCGGTCCAACCGGTGTAACTCTTGTTGCACTCTGCTCCTGGACTCTCGCCGCGTCCCACTCCTAGGGCGTGGTACTGGCGTCCGGTAGCCTCTCGCGCAAGTTACTCGCTCCTCTGATTCCTCCGGACGTTCGGACTGCACGCGTCGCGTCTCCTCTTTGACCTGGACACCTCTCGCTTTCTCGACAATGCTTCTCCTCCTCTCGGTCTTCTCAATTACATCATGTTGCTTGTTCTGGCGGCGGTAATCCTTCTTGTTAACCGTCTCTCCCGCTGTCTATCGCCGCGCCTGGCCACTTGTGCCCACAGTGGTGCTCTGGTTCGTTCTGCGGCCTCGCATGGATCCCACGCGTCTTCACCGCCTTCCCTGTTAGACGAGCCACGCTCCTTATATGGAGTTTCCCCTGCTGATTCGGGCGCAAGAAGAGGTGCAATGTATGTGTCCAAATCCTACCGTTTCAGCCCACGACTCGGCTTATTATGCCTAATACGTACACAGTGCAAGGGGTAGCCGGGTCTCACGATCCCTGCGGGATTCTGAAGAAGCATCGCACAACCTTAAACAGGATGCTTGAAATACACCGCACCTCAGAAATTGAACAATGCTACCGAGCGAACACTAGCGCGGGTCCTGATAGCTAGGCTTACGCCACGACCACGCTCGATCAAGCCGCCTCGATTGCGAAGCTGCGACTCGCACCTTGGTAAGATTCTATGTCAGATTCTTGTCGACTTTCCACCACTGCAGCACAGAGACCGAGGGCGTGGTCTCCACGTGTCTGGTCCGTCTATCGTTCTATCATTTATCGACGCCCGTTGAGATAACCATCGTCCGCGATAGCCCGTACGCGCTGGCCCGAGCTCGCACGCACAATGCTGCGAAGAGCAACGTGCCTGACGGGGCACGCGGAACTTCTCACCGTCTGTTTGACTCCCATTGATAGTGCCGACAGCGAACGTTACGGCGCCACGACAGTGCTCGCAGACGTCTCTCACTGGGCGCAACGTCTTCCGCAGCCGCCGCCCCTCGGCCGTCGAACCCAAACCTTGCTATCACTCTGGCAACCCGTACATGGGCATACGTCCTCAGGCGATGTACACAGCTACCTCCGCGCACGCTGCTCGGACTACCTCCGGAACAACCCCCCACATGCCGCGAATGAATCTGTGAAGCCTCTCCTCGCACCCCATTCTCCGTCCGCCCTCCTTCGCGGGCCCATCGGCACTCACGATGTGACCCTCGTTCGTCACCGCCCTTCCCGTCATGTGCGGGCGCAGCGATCTCCCTGGATATACCGGTCTTCAACATAGAAACACAATATAGTCGCGGCTGTAAAATGGTCATGGGCACGATGCCATTCAAGCAATGGACCACGACTCAATTGGCACGGCCACTGACATTCTGCAACCGCGTACCATCGTGGGACGTCGCTCGGCTCCTCGTTCTCCCAGGCACTCTGGCTACCTGTTGACGCTTGGCGAACTGCAGAAGCCGCGAAGCTGGAGCGCTGGCTTGGCGGCTACGAGCCTCATATGTCATCCTTGTGTCCCCGAAACCCCATCCTCAGATATCATCCTGCCCTGCCCGCTCTCCTGGCCGTCGTGTAATGCACGTCGCAATCGTGCTCTAGACCAGTTATCCCCGACTGTCTCCACCACGGTGAGACCCCCAACTCCTAGCGGGAAGAAGCCCGGAATTTCTCCGACGCGATTCGATGCATCAACGCGTACCCGCCGCCAAGATAGCTATCTATCCTTGTGGTGTAGCAACATCGCCAGTGGTGGCTCAGCTCTATCTCTGTGAGAGTCCGCAGTGCCCTTCGCAAGCCCATTAAAACTTTGATTGCCTTCAAACCAGAAAAGGGCGAATATTCTCTCGATACGCGCAAAACTTCACGCCTCCAGCAGGAAACAACTCCTGGAAAGGGACGGCATAGGCGGCGAATGCCGTCCAGCTTACCTGATTGCCACCCGGTGTTCGTACGAATTCGACCCACGGAATTGGCCAATCTTCGCCATCGTGTCGCCGGCAGATCGCTTCAGGCCCCAGGGCGCCGCCCGCCGCGCGCGGCCCCGCAGTTGCCTGCCGGTGGCGACCGCGACGCTTACAAGAGGAATACGCACCACTCCAATTTTCTCTAATGGAGTTACTCGCCACCCTTCTCGCCTGGATATACTTGTAGCGGCGGCTTCGCGTAAGTAGCACAGTGCGGATCGTCGTGCCGCAACCCCAGGTTACCCCACGGACGTATGCTCTCCGTCGGCCTACCTGTCCAGATTGCTTGGCACCATTCTTACCTGCATCCAAGTCGACTCAGACTGCATACTGATCTTGACTCGTCCATCCCAGCCTAGACCCGCGCTGTCTGCCTTCTCGTCATTTTGCACGTGGAATGGCAAGGCGCTAAAACGGACCAGGTGCGTCGAAAGTGGCACCGGCTACCTGGCGATGGCCTCTTACGTCGCTCTGCGAGTTGCGTACTCGTCTTGTACACTCTGCCATGCGTGTTCGTCACGGTAAAGGGATAATTGTTCGGGGTTCTCGCCAGTTGCTACCGATTTGCCATTCGTCCTGTGTATAGATATATTCGATCCGGTTTACTCCAGTACCTGCTCTCTCCGAAACGATCTTCTTTTCGTTGATGGATGGCAGAGCTTTGGACCCACAATGGACTCATCGCGACCGCTGGCCGTCAATGCCAAGACGCCCGTTTAAGCGCCACGGTTCAAAGCTCGCGCTCTTTCAGACAGCACCCATCCTTCCATGTACCGTACTTACACTGGCTTTACTCTCACATCCAATTGTCTCCTCGCTTATTTTGGCCGATGTCATTGCTTCGCACGCTGTCTTCACGTTCACTGCGACGGATGTTGTGGGCAAGAGTAAGATTCAGGGCCTTCACCTCTACACCTTCGACTGCCAGCGACTCGCGATCGTCGCTAGATTCTAATTCCTCGCCCAAAGGACGGGTTAGAGGCCCTTCTGCATGCACAAAACGTGCTCGCCGGAGACCCATCACCGATAATCTCGTCGATGGACCTCCGATAGCATTCTTTCGCACGCCGTTGGACATACCCATCTCTGCTGGGGCTGTGGACCTGCGTCCGCAGGACGTTCGGTACATCGGCTCGTACAACTGGGTCAACTCGCAGAGGCCGACCATCATGGTGCCCGGTGCGTAGCCCCATCGACTCCACTTGGCTAGTCATGGGCTGATGGCGAGCCTCGCCACGTTCAAGGGTCACCCCGCATGTGGCGCGAGGCAGTGCTCCCATATTCCGTCCCACAGCACCAGGGTCCTGCGTTCATCGACGAGAACGGCCACCGTATGCATGAGCTCACGTTGTTACCCCTCATTGCGGCCGTGAACGCTGCGCACCGCGGGCGCCGACCATTTGCGTGGAATATGGTTGACGTCGTCACAGATAGACGAAACCTACGGCGATTGTTGATGTTTCTTGGCGGTCGGAAGCAGCAGCAAGATGACTTCCGTGTCGATGTTCAGCTCGCAGGTGCGAAGACACTGCTTCTGACACGCTGGGATGAGAAGACGGAGCAACACTGCTGGAATGCGTGCTACTCCCACTCGTTCGAGACTTATCGTACCGAACCTGCTCCGGGTTGTAAGCACGGGAACAAGGGCCACTACAGAATGATCTCCTACGTACGTCGTATCATATCTTCCGCGACCTTTCCTGATGGCTTCACAGGCTTTCAACGGTCTGAACATCGTGCTCCGCTTCGAAGTCGACGCGTATGACGCTTCACTGGGTGCTTCTGAACCCGCAGGCCATTTATCGAACGCGAAGGGAGTCCCACGTGTTCCGCCGCTCTCTGCGTCCTCTGCACCCCGGCTCGCATTCAAAACACACGACTTCTCTTCGTTGCACGTCGTCTCAGGTGGCTCCGTCGTCCCGCAAGATCAGCTGATCGAGCTCAAGACGACCGGAGGCAGAAGCCAGATCAAGTGGGAACGTGTCCTGCCACAACTCTTCCTGTCGCAGACACAGCACCTCATTCATGCGGTGCATCGCAACGGCAATTTTCACTATGTGCGTCTCGAGCATCTTGATTCAGAGGTCGCGCGGGCCCACCAGCTGCGCCAGGAGCTTGAGTACCGGCGGCTCGTCACCCTGCTTCGGGCAGTGCGTGATATTATTGTTGCCCGTGGACGAGGAGCGAGGTTGAGCCTTGTTGGAAGGGGTCGCCGTGGTCTAGAGATCAGAGAACGGAAAAGCTCGCGGAGTTGCCTTCCCGGAAAGATCTTGCAGTGCTTTGAGGTCACTGCCTGAGTATACCGCCGCCAGTGGATACCCTAGCCTTGCTGCTCAATGGCTGCTCATGCATCTATATCCATCGAATCCCAAGTACAGATTCCACACATCGCTTGTGATATGACCGAGTGTGTATTAATGTTGCGCACGGAGCGACACAGCGTCTCTCGATGTGAGGAGTACAATATCTGAGGATACATGGACTATCAAATATAGCAGCTTGAATGGTATAGATTGGGTATGTAACAACCGCGATGATAATGAGACGAATAATCACTGGAATGGGCAATAAGGTGCCCGCGAATAAGTAGCGGTACCGCATACATCGTTCTCTACACGGTGGGACGGCGGGACGAGACCTAATACATGAGTGAAGATGTGTAAATTTCTCAACGTCAAGGACAGGAACATTGTGCTTGTCGCTGAGACCTTTGCGTCTATTTGTCTGCGATATCGCGAAAATCGGCTGTAGTCTGCCATATGGGCACCATTCCGCAGCCGTAATGGTTTAAGGCCGCCGGCCTGGAGGGGACGGAAAGTCAACTTGTCATTCGCATTTAGGCAGATAGTGTCGCAAGATAGTCGACATACTGTACAACGAAGTCTATAGGTGCGCCATTTTTCTTTCCTCTACGAGTGGTCCGTAGCCGCGCCCGACCCCTTGCTCCTGCGACAAGGACGGTCACCTTACGTCGCAAGTACGAAATTCGCAGAGATGATGATTCATCGCTAGCCCACCTCGTCTCCCACATATCTGTCGCTTGTCCTGATCCACCTATCGTCCTTCCTTTTCTGCCGCCTCAGGTCTCGATGCCCAGCACCTTGTGCCGAATCCGAAATAGCGCGGCGGGGCGTGGGCCGCCATCTGGTGCGCTGGGCGGGACGCGGGCGTCGGATCGGCTCGACGAGGATCGCAAGTACCTGATACTTCCTTTACTTATCGCATGACGTCGTTGTCGGTTACGTCGATCGTAGACAGAATTGCTCCGGGTTATCCTTGCTGTACTGTTGCACCTCGGACTCGTCTTGTAGTTCCATGTATTCAACGCATTGCATTTGCAGCTCTACGCTTGCTTATCGAGCTGGGTGTGGGCGAAACTTGACACTGAGACGGGACGGAAGGGCGGGAATAAATGTCTGTTGCACATATGGTATGAGTATCGTACAAATGTTTACAGGCTCGGGTAGTTGTGCATAAGAGGTCGACGGGGTATAATCAGAACGGCAGGTCGTGAAATCATGACTACTGTACCACACATGAGAGCTATAGAGGTCTGTCGTTAGACGACAGCCGGCCACGTAGTGTGATAGAACCTACTCTTGGTTTGGAATCCCGTTCTTCGATAAGTCTTGCTGCTTCGTCTTCAAAGTACTTTACAGGCCTGAGTCAGAGCGGTGCTGTGCATGAGCTACAGCGTGGCACGTACTTTCTTATCCTCCGGTGAAATCCTAGCCCAGTACATATCAAACAATACATCCAATCCGCCGGGATTGCTCTCTAACCACTCTTTGCCGCATAGGTTCCTTGAAGAATGCACTACTTCAGTGGCATAAAGGCTAACGACACAGCTTTTCTTACTTTGCGGTTATTTCCTCGCCGGGAACGTACGGCTTAGCAGGGAGTAGAGGTGGCAGCGGTGGAGGAGGAGCATAATCGGGTTCCCGTGGTAATCTGCCCATTGAGGCGTGTGTAGGGAATATCAACAAGGAGACGTAGTTGAAGCTTAGGAACGAGGTTCACTCGCAGGCGATCGCGCGAGCGGCCTTGAGCGCCAAAGTGCCGAAGTGCCGCCGCGGCCGGCACAGTTCAAATTCCGGACCACCTCATCAAATCCTGCCACCTACTATCAGCTACAGCTCTCAAACAGCCCTATACAAAAAAACGCGAGTTAACAAGGTACGCGTGTGTGCAATTACTCTTTGTCCCGTTGTAGAGACCAAGGGAAGAGCCTAACGTAGGGCGCTGTCAGCGGACAGCTACTTCTACTATCTCTTAGGTCCAAAATTTTGCGTTGCACGCCAGCTGCAATATTTACCGGGGATTCGTCCGCCATCCAACACTGTCTTCCAAAGTTACCGCCTCGGACTATCACGCGCTGCTTCGCCTCACGATCCGACTCGCGACAGCATCGCGCCCGCCATGCCGGTGAGAACAGCGTTCGGCTATTATGCCAGCGTTCTGCGTGTTTACGATGACTGACCTTTTCATAGCCAACATTCGACGATGTTCGATTTGACGAAGGTATCAAGCGAGAGAACGGTGGTGCATGGGCCGAGTTAGACGAGACGGTAAGGGAGATATACGAAAGCCAGACCAGAGACTGCAAGGAAGATATGGACACCCTTCTTGTATTCGTGAGTCCTTCCCGAGGTATTCGTGGTGGTTCTTGACTCACGTTTCCCTCGCTCGTACTTGCTACTCGAAGGCCGGCCTGTACTCTGCGGTGCTGACAGCGTTTTTGATAGAGTCCTACAAGACGCTTCAGAGAGACCCTCAGGACGTTATGATCCAGCTGTTACAGGATATATCTCTACAAACGTCTGGGTACGCGCTGCGCGGTACATATCTCAACTCCACAACGTCACTCCCTGCGTCGCCGCCATCGTTCCGCCCCCTCACGTCTAGCATACAGACCAACGTCTGCTGGTTCGCTAGTCTGGTCCTCAGTTTGGCCACTGCATCGTTCGCTATTCTTGTCAAGCAATGGTTAAAAGAGTATATCGCGATCAACCGCACCATTCCCCAAGAGCGCATCCGGATACGACATTTTCGAACTTCGGGTCTAAAAACGTGGTTCCTCTTCGAAATCGCCTCCATCCTCCCTCTCATCGTATTGTTATCCCTCGCCTTGTTTTTTGTCGGGCTTTGCTTCTTCACATGTGCAGTTCACGCAAGCATCGGGACGACCACAGTCTGCGTGGTCGGCGGCTGGGCATTCCTCTCCATGGTGGCGCTGTTTGCTCCGATCCTGTCGCCTCGTTGTCCATACCAGACAACATCCCTGAAGTCTCTTCTACGCCACACCCGTCTTTTGCTCAAACGAAGTGTTGCGCATTGCTCACCGTTTCTGAGGTCTCTCTGGCGTCACATCCGTCTCCTGCTCCAACGAGGCATCACACACTGGTCACCTTTTGTGGCGATGCCTCTTCTACATTCCTCATCCATTCGCCAGAAGCCACCTCCAGCCGATGCAGTTTCTGCCGTTCTACAAATCGTGCACAACTACGCGGATCAAACGGACGAATTCGATGGTGAAGAAATCAATGTTCGACAACAACCAACGAACGATGTCACAATCCTCAGCGCCATTGACGCTCTCTTACTAGACGATAATTTGCTGGAAGTTATGCGGGCAGCATTCCAGGAGAGGCCATCACGGGGCGGGGACGAGCTGAGATTCGTCGTCAGCGTACTCAAGAACCGAGAGCAGTACAAGACACGCAGAGACGAGAATCGCTTCAGCCTACCACTGCTCCATGGGACAGCGCATACATCAATGATCAACATCCTCAGTGACAGCCTGTTGCGACAGATAGACTCGACGCCAGCGCTGGAACTAGCGCCGATGATCGCGTATCCTACCTACTGGCCACATTGTGCACTTCTCCTCCTTGTTGTCATGTGTTCTCGTGATACATCTATCATCGTTCCGAGTACAGCGACATCTGTGTTTCGGATGCTCATCTCCAGAGACGGAAAAACTCTCGATTCAAGCATCATCACCCTGGCTCGTCGTATTTCGACCTCGCCTTCCCTCAATATGGATAAAGACGGACTATTGAGGGTGCTGATCAGCTCCTTGGGTGCTCTGAAGTCGTACAGTGACGGTTTCGGAGCATTCGCTTTCAAGAGCCTCGTCCATCAGCATCTATTCTCTACCGACTGCAAAGCCGACACGGATACTTTCGCTCAAGTCCTCCAGTCAATGCAGAACACTCAAGGCGTTCCCGCCGTATCGCCAACTACCTTCGCTATCTTGTTGGAGACAGGCGCAGCCATCTTGGATGCCCGCACCGAGGATCCCAGCCAACCCGCCGCCCTGTCGCCGCGACTTATAGAATTACTCAAGTTTGTTGTGGACGGTGTACAAGCTGTAGGACAAGTCTTGGATTATGACGGCACGTATACAATCATCCCCGATGGTATCACGCTCCAGGCACTATTCGCGAAACTGCTCCAGACTCCAACTCTGATACCATCTTACTTGGGTTGTATATTCGCTAGTCCGACGTTCCTATTTTCCGAGAGCTGTGAGACGCTCGTCCTCGGCTCATCTAGCTTTCTACCAAGATCTCGTAAGTGCTAGTAAATTTTATCATTTCAGTGGGCGACGCTGAGCGATCTCTAGAGCAAGATAATATCAAGGCACTCACCGCTTGCGCCGAGTACTTGGAAGCACTGACAATCAACGGCGACCCTACCTTCGCTACCAAACTCTTGATCCTATGCCGAGTGATCTACTGCCTTATCACGTTGGACGACAGCGCTGCCGTTACTTCTTCGTGGCGCCGTATCTTCAAGTGCGCCACAGAGATGTTCACACAGTGCGCCAGTAATGGTGCGGGCGCGGGCGTAGGAATCACGCAGTGCGATACGGCGGAAGTCGCGCGGCGATTCTTGCAAGACGTCGACGATTCGCTCGCAGGAAACGGAAGCTCGCCATTGTACCGCAATGCAAGGCGACCGCCAAAAGTGACGGGTCATCCGGATGGCGACGACCGGCTTGTCGAGGATTCTGCATACAGCCGGTGGAATGCCTCGTTCGACGAGTCTAAAGAAGAGGTCCCTGACGAAATGATCAACGTGCTTCGGTCAATAGCTCCCGGTCGCTTGGATGCCTACGGATACAGATTTTGGCGTGTCAGACGGTTGGAGGATGACGAGGCCTTGGCGAGGATCACGAACATGGTGAAGTCACGAGAGAACTGACTTTGACGTTGACAGTTGGACCAAATTACAAGTTACAATATAAGGAATCTTGATATCTTATCGCACATCTTGATCTAGAGAGCGCGCATGGAACAACACAGCATCTTTTGACGTAGGGAGTACAATGTCTGGCTATCGAATACAGCAGCTTGAAGGGCATAGATTGGGTATAGTAAGATTGCGATGATGAGGCGAATAATGCCTGGAATGTGTGGTGGGGTGCCCGTGGATAAGTGGCGACACCACGTACGTCGTCCTCAACACGGTGGGACGACGACACGAGGGCTGAGACATGAATGGCGTGTTGTCAGCGGCGCCTGCTCCTGCAGATCAGCGTCGTCAGCGGGCAAGGACGCGGATATTCGGTGTGTCAATAGCTGAAGCTTGTGCTCTTATGCACCCGCGATAGACGTCATCGTAGCGATAAGGCCTGCCGGGCTGCGAGTACAGGTCCTTATACTTCCTCCTCTGGGTAGTCTTCTTCCTCCTGGTCTCCCGGTCCGTCGTCGGGCCTTCTCCGCTGCTCCTTCCGAGGGTATTCAGCGTAACATGGACACAACGTCCAAAGTTTCCACATGAGAGCCAGAGGGAGGCGTAGTACAGTGATTTGCACGAAGCCCTTCAGGTCGTTCTGGCCGTCGGGGTTGTTCGCGCTCCTCTGCATCTCGGCGGCTGGAATGCGATAGTAACGAGTCGTGTGAGCACGATGACTTGGTAGAAAGGGGCAGCAGACAGAACGTACAGACGACAAGTACACGTCACATAGATGAAGCTAGGATATCAACTAGAAGGAGCAGGGCGATTTGCCCTCTCGAGCATCGAGAGGAAACCAGTGCGTGCGGCGCGCGTGAGTGTGATAATGATCGGGGTGCTCGAACTAAGCGCTGCACTCCTGTGCGACGTCTCCTGCGACGACTCCTGGGTGTCCTAGGGTCCAGCGATGGCCAGCAGAATTGCAAGCTCGAGGGTGCTGCCTAGGCACAGCGACAGTCACACTGGCCAGAGTCGTCGAAGGAAGCTATTGATCTCGGCAGTCGTAGAGTCAGCGAGGAAGACAACGAGCCGCATCGACCCACTGCATCCCTGGCTGGCTGTATCGAGGCGAGTTGGGTGTCTAATCCTCCATGTACTTGTTCGTGATGTCGTTCAGTTGTGTGAATTGCTGGCGCAATGTTGGTTCAGTCGTCCTTCTATGTTCTCGCTCCCTGTGTCGTCTCGTATCTGCAGGCGGTCAATACATCACATTTGCAGTTCTACACCTGATTGTCGAGCTTGGTGTGATCGAAGCTTGACGATGCGACTTGTTCTTCGTAATCTCTTCGCAGTAGGTGTTGTGTGCTGCTCACGTCGAGACGGAATGGCGAGAAGCAATGTCTGTTAGGCATATCAGATGAATATCGTACAATTGTTTACAGACTCGGGTAATCGTGCATAAGAGGATTGCAGGGGATAATGGCAGGAGGTGCGATTATGACTACTGTACCACACATGAGAGCTATATAAATTACTCGTTAGACGACAGCCGGCCACATCGTGCGATAGAACCTACCTTTGACTTGGAATTCCGTTCTTCGATGATTCTTGCTGCTTCGTCTTCAAAGGACTTTATGGGCTTAAGTCAGAATGGTGCTGTGCAGGAGCAGCAGCGTGGCACGCACTTTCTTATCTTCCGGTGATACTTCCTCCCAGTACATGTCGAATAATACATCCAGCCCGTGAGGATTTCTCTCTAGCCACTCTTTGCCGCATAGGTTCCTTGAAGAATGCACTGCTTCAGTTGTGGAATGGCTAACGACACAGTGTTCCTCACTTAGCGGTTATTTCCTCGCCAGGAACATATTCTTTCGCAGGGAGCACAGGAGGCAGCGGTGGAGGAGGAGGGCGAACGGGCTGTCGTGGTGTCGTTCCCATAGAGGTGTGTTGAGTGTAAGAGATATCAACAAGGATCCGCAAAGCAAGGTTAAATGCGGCTGCTGGTCGAAGCAGTGTGGCCGGACTTTGGATTTGCCAGCAGCGCATTTCGCGCGCTCGGCTTCCCGGGCCGGCGTTCGGCCACACCTGATTCGGAGAAGATTCATAGAGACGTCCGAGCCTTTGAAGTGCAAGCGTTCGCGTTACGTTCAGCGTTCAGGCTTTCTGACAACACGTCATTTGCTGCTCGGCTCTCAGCTCAGTGCTCAGGCTGCCATCTATAGAAGCTTGCACGTCTCTCGGTCCAAATATTGCGGTAGTTCTGGATCCATGTGCAGCACGAGAAAACATGTGTGTATCCGTCCCATCACTCACCTGACTCCTTGCTGATGACCTTGTTCTCTACATTTAACAGCAACGACTCGACTCAACGCACTGCGCGAACGCCGACCATCTGAGTTGTTAACGCCTGTCTGGCATCGGCTTGCGTACAGCGCACCAGTTCATACAACGCACTTCATGCAGTGCAGCGTACGTCGAGACCAACAAATACATTTCTCAAGCGTTGTCGGGGGATGTCGAGCCTGCGGTAGTAAGCGGAGCTGACAGGCCGCGCCGCCAAAGCTGACGGGGATGATTCTCAACGGAACATCGCTGCCACGTCGCCAGAGGAGCAAAGGGTAGCGGAGGGTGATCTCAGAGACACTACGCGAGCACAACGCAGCTTCGAGTTATGTAGGACTCTGAACAGAGTTCGAAGAACGAGATCGTCGACTCCGACTCGTTAAGCGAGCCTCGAGCGCCAAAGCTTTCGAGTTGTCGGCACAATTCAATTTCCGGGACACCTCATCAAATCCTCCCATCTCCTACTAGCTACAGCCTTGGACAGGAACGCGACTTCGCGAGGTACGAGTGTGCGCAGCGGGCTCTTCGTCTCGCTACAGCGGCCAAGCAAAGAGCTCAACATAGATCGCTGTCAGCTAACAGCCGCTTTTACTATTTTTCAGGTGTTGGGCCAGTGGAGACATCCAAAATTTTGCGTCGCACGGCAGCTGCCACATTCACCAGCGAATCGCCCACCATCCAACTCTGTGATCCAACGTCTCGTCTCCGCCTCGGAATATTAAAGGGTCGCTTCTGTCCCCGTCTGGAGTCATGCCAGTGAGAATAGTGGACATGTTCATCACTGCTATGCCAGCATTCTCATGTTTATGGTTGCTGACCTTGTTGTAGCCGGCATCCGATAATGTTCAAGTTGATGAGGAGAGACTGCGGGAGAACCGTGACGGCGG
>ALYI01003835.1:0-14503 GCA_001969225.1 Ceriporiopsis andreanae CBS 279.92 | reverse complement strand
CCTGCCACAACTCTCTTGCGGTCATCTGGTCTTGTTTATATTGGACTAACGGTCGCTTGACGCTCTGTGCTCTGACCGTGCGCCTGCGCCTCACTTTCCGAAACCCACCGCTCCCTCCCACCACCCACCACCGCCATGGAATCCCTCAACGCCCGCGTCGCCTCCTTCACCAAGTCCAAGCGCGTCAAGGGACCCTCTGGAAAACTTGTTACCGTCAAATGGCCACACTCGCCATCGTTCTCTGCCAACCCCAGCACCCTCGCCGAGGCCGGTTTCTTCTACGCCCCAAGCCACGCCCACCGCGACAGCGTCACCTGCTTCATGTGCAACAAGGCCCTCAGCGATTGGGAGGAGGGCGACGACCCGTTCGCGATTCACCTCGACAAGACGCGCAATGGCGCGGCGTGTGCGTGGGCCCTCGTGCGCTGCACCTATCATGGCGAGGACGGGGACCTCGACCACGAGTATGTACGCCCGCCTTTCGCATCTACGCTGTGACTCATATGTGCATGTACAGCGATATGCCAGACCCCGCGAGTAAAGAGATGGAGAAAGCGCGTCTGGAGACGTTCGGCGCCGACTGGCCCTACGATTCAGTCAAAGGGTACAAAGCAACGTCGAAGAAGGTAAATAGAACGTTGTCGTTACCACTGTCCTTGTTCATATAACTCATCGCGCGCAGATGGCCAAAGCGGGCTTCACATACACGCCCCAAGAAGGCGAGGACGATACCGCGTCCTGCTTCTATTGCGGGACCGCCCTGAGCGGCTGGGAGCGCGACGACGATCCTCTGTATGTCCCCCTCCTCCACGTTTGAACTCGCTTCTTTCGTGCAATTGGTCCTCACGCCCGATGTCCATGACATTACAGAGAAGAACACGACAAACGCGGCGCCAAGTCCGGGACGCGCTGCCGCTTCCTCACCGCGCTCTCCGGAACCTCAACATCCTCCTCATCAAAGTCGCTCGCCGCCTCGACCTCGACCTCGACCTCGACCTCGACCAAGCCAACTAAGGCGCCATCACGCCCGCTGTCACGCGCAAATTCCCGGAAGAAGCTTGCCGCAGTCACACCCGAACCCGAACCGCAGCTTCAGGACGAGGACGAGGTCGAAGCGGGGGAGGAAGATGAGGAGACGGAAGAAGAGGAAGTGAGGCCGCTCCGCCGCTCGCGGAGCACGCGTAGCATGGCCAGCCGTGCGTCAACGCTGACGACGCTGCCAAGTTCGCGGCGCACCACACGTACTGCCGGAACCGCACGTACTGCGAGGACGGTGGGGTCCGAGGCAGAGACGGAAGGCGCCACCGAGAGTGAGGCGGAGCCCGGGCACGCGAAGAAGACGCGGGTGTCGCGGGCGAAGGGGAAGGGAAAGGGAAAGGGACCAGGCAGGCGCGCGAAGTCGAAGCCAAAAGAGATAGAGGTTATTGAAGAGGAGGAGGAGGAAGGTGCGAATAAAGAGGAAGAGGAAGAGCCCGAGATTATGGTGATCGAGAAGCCGAAGCCGCGCCGTGGGCGGCCGCCTGGCAGCGGGAAGGGAAAGAAGGGCGAGGCGTCCAAGTCGAGGGAGAAGGAGAAGAAGACACCGCCGAGTGTGGATATTGTAGCAAATGTTCCGGAGGACGAGGATGAAGACGGAGGAGACACCGCGCCACCGCCGTCCAAACCGAAGGCGAGACGCACCACCAAAGCCAAAGCCAAGGCTCACACCGATATGGAGACGGACGAGGAGTCAGAACGCGACGCGCCGTCGACGTCCAAGTTGAAGACCCCGCAGGGACAGTTACAAGCGGCCGTTGAAGAAGCACCCGTCCCGCCCTCAAAGTCTCAGAGCAAGTCAAAGTCTAGGGCGCGTTCGCCAGAGGACAACATCCGGGGGACTTCTCAAGCTCCAGTACAGGCTAATGCGAGAGTCTCACGCACGAAACCGCTCCCTCCGTTAGACGACTCCGATTCTGATATCCAGGAGATCGGGCCACCGGCGCGCGCCATCCATAAGGGCGCGAATACGAATGGTCAAGGCAAAGGAAAAGTGAATGGTAACGGCATCGTCAACGTCAACGGTACTGCAAATGCAGATGCGCGGCTCAAGCGCAAGTCCGAGTCAGAGAGGAGGACCTTAGCACAGGTGCCGACAAGTGCAGGCGACGCTGACGAACCAAGTTCCGAGTCGTCCAAGCCTAGGGCGCCCAAACGGAAAAGCTCGGCGACGTCGGACGACGCAGGCTACGCGACCGCGCGGCACGACATAGATGTCGATATGCGGATGGACGTCGACGACGACGCGCCCGGACGGGAGGAGAAGGAGGGTGCGCCGCCCGCGAAGAAGCACAAACAGGCGCAGGGAGCACAGGGCAGGACGAACGGTGGACCAGTTGTGGGCCCGTCGCAATCGCAGTCACAGTCGAAGCCGAAGCCATCCGAGCGCAAACCCAGTCCCCCGCCTGATCCGCCGTCTGAGACCCAAACACGACGCCAGTCGAAGCCACAGTCACAATCGCAGCCACAGTCAAAGCCGCAGTCAAAGCCTTCGTCGAAGCCACAACCGCAGGAGGCTGCTCGCTATGTGAGGGGCAAGGACTCTCAGACGACAAACCTGTTTCGGCAACCCATAGCGCGCGCATCGTCGCGCACCGGCCACGTGAACCAGCGCGAGGTCGTCGACGTTAGCTCGGACGACGACGACGAAAGCGACGACGAGCCTGTGATCGCAGCCACGAAGGCCTTGCCGAAGAAGGCAGGTGCTGCTCGTGTGCCGCCTGCGGAAGCCAAAGCCCCGCGACCTCACGAATCCGATCGCGAACGTCCGCACGTCGCAGCCGCCGCACGACCTGCTGCTGCTGCGCCTGAGCGGTCGTCCAATGACAGTGATACACAGAACAGGCGTGCACCCGCACCCGTGGTTCAAGCTCGGATCGACATGACGGCCCCGCGCGAGGCTATGGACGCCGAACCCGATTCGGACGTGGAGATGAGGGACGTCCGTCGCAGTCACAGTCCTGCGCAGGACGACCCCGCGCATGCGACGGCAACAGTTTCGGCTACGGACGGTGCGTACGACCGCGGCGAGACGAGCACCGCTACGCCTCCCCCGCACACGCCCTCGCCGCCACGCCTCTTGCCGTCCTTTGACGAGGACATCGCCGCCGAAGCATCTCGCGCCACAGACACGCAGGCGCCGTTCACGCCGTTCATGTCGCTCGTGGCCGTCCAGCCGCTCGCCGCGTTGACCGACGAGGAGGGTGACATGACGATCGAGCAGTTCATCCGCCGCGAGATCGAGGTACAGTACAGACAGCTCGAGGCGGACGGCAAGCGGCGGATCGAGGAGTTCCGCCAGCAGGCCGCCGAGGCCCGACGGACTATCGAAGCTGCTTAGAACTCCGCCTCCGAAGCTAATGGTACTACCTACGAGCTCGGAGCGTCGACTGAATTATGGCATCTTGTTGTTATCGTTGTATTTTGAACTGCTTTTTCACGCACCACGCATATCCAGAACACAGAACACACTTACTCTTGTCTCACGAGTTCCACGTCGGTTCAAAGAAGGATCAATGCAGGTATGTGTGAAGAGCTTCTTGATATTTGCTGAATAGGCCCACTACACGTGTCACATCACGCATCTCCCATTCCGCAGAGCACACACACTCTCACTCTTATTCTACTTAACTCTTACTCACTGAAGGTCGCACTGAATTCAGATTCAGACGGGAATAAAACGCAGGTGTGTGTGTGAAGACCAGCTTCCGGATTATTTGCTTATTACATGCTGCCAGCAGCGAATATATACGATAGCATCACAATGAGTGTTCGGACCAGCGAGCACTCTAGAGACCCATCATGTTACGGAGCGATGGTCTGATGAGGGCGGCTATCGTGTTTTTGATAGACCAGACTGGCGCAGCAACCTCCTCGCCCCCGTCCCCGCCCAAATCCAAATCCAAATCCAAATCCTTCAGCTTGCCCAGATCCATAGGATCACCCACGAGCGTGTCGGCTGGCGTGACGGGCGCGCTGCTGGCCTGCGAGCTGCAAGGCGACAGCTCGTCGAAGATCGACTCTTCGTCGAACAGTGACTCCTCGTCGAAGAGTGATTCCTCGTCGAAAAGCGACTCGTTGTCGTCGAACAGCGTGGTGCTGGTGGAGAGTGGGCTGGATGGCGTGGTGCTGACGCAAGGGATGGGTGCATCGGGATCCGGACTGCGGAAGATGTACTCCACATCGTCCGGGTCCTCCTGCAGGAATATGGACACCCCGACATCCACCTCCTCGACCTCGACCTTCGCCTTGGTGAACTTGGCCGGTGCAGCGCGCGGCGAGTACGCGGCGAGTGCGGCCTTGATGGGCCTCGTCGCCGAGGCCACCTCGCGCTCGGTGAGGAAGAACGTCTTCATCGACAGAACATCATCGCGAATTTCGCGAATGGTGATGCGCTCGCTCGCATTCAAAGTGAAGATTTTGGCGAGGAGGTCGGCGGCAGCTTCGGAAATGGGGAACGAGTTGTGGAAGAAGCGCTTGTCCGACATATGACGATAGAAGTAATAATCGTCTGTCGTGGCTTTGTTCCAGGGGTTGCGACCGGCGATCATATTGGCCAGGATGATACCTAGGGCCCAAATATCGCTCGCCGGGGCAGAGTATGGGCGGAAGCCAAATGCCTCTCCGATACATTCTGTGAAGAGGTCAGTCAGAATTGAAACAGTCCGGATAAAAACGCAAAACGACGTACCCGGACTCATGTAGAAGGTGCTACCACATGAGAAGGACGTGACCAACTCGACATCAGTGGCGAGCCCGAAGTCTCCGAGGAGAACCTTCGAGTCGTCGCTGTTGACGAAGATGTTGTCCGGCTTCAAGTCGCGATGGTAGATGCCCTTGTCGTGGCATGCCTGCACAGCGTCCAGAATTTGGACGAAGACGCTCTTGGCTAGAGCGTCATTCTGGCAGTAGGTGCGACGCTCCACGATTGCACTGAACATATCGCCACCAGGGCAATAGTCCAGCACAAGGTAGATGAACGGGCCATCTTCGATGACATCGTGGAGCGTCAGCACGTTGGGGTGCGCAGAGGCGATCTTGTGTGCAACAATTTCGCGGCTCTGGCATTCCCCCTCCACAGTAGCCTCGTCTGCCTTTTTGAGGGCTTTGACGGCGTACTGCTTCGGGGCCTTCTTGGACGAGGTGCCTACGGCGCGCTGCTCAACAGCGCGGTAAACGACTCCGTAGCCACCCTCGCCAAGGATCTCCCTGAGCTCGAGACGACCAGCGTCCGAGTTGATCGTGTGTCCGGTGAGCTTGGACAGACGACGAGTAGTGGGCTTGGCAGACATGTCTGCTTGATTATGAGGGAGTGTAAAGTAATGAAGGTGGGTGTGTTAAGACAAGTTATGATACCTCTCTGTCGCAAACATACCCTCCTTATATGCATTTCGAACCGAAGGTCGGCTAGCGAAAACTTTGCCTCCGCCTGCGGCATAGAGTGCGTACCGCCAGCGGACCGAGCGTCGTGATCGTCGGCTATCCTTGCCGCCATTTAATGACACGCCCACACGACCCGCGTCGTCATCTAGCTGTAATTTAAATCGGGTAGAGGTGCGGCGCGCTGCGGGTGCGGAAGACGCGTCGCAATTCAGACTGACGCGGGCCGCGTGATCCACAGCAACACCGCGAGTAAATTGCAGGTGAATTGCGAGAAGAGGTCTGCTGAGAGCAATTCTAGAGTGGGTAATGAGTGCAGTTCGACCCCGAGATACCTCGCGCGCCTATGCGTCGCGCGACAATGTGGCGTGGGCGCCTGTTGCCGATAGGTCTGCGAATAGCCAAGACTCAGGCCTGCCTCAGGCCTCAGGGCCTAAGAAGGCGCACACTGGAGCAAGCAGAAGACGCAAGCAGGAGACGGAATTATTGAGATTTGCAAATGATTATGGTATTAGCGAGTCTATCATACTGTCCGTGTGTCAGCTACTCTACGAAGATTTTGTCCATAATACGCCTAAAGAACCCAAACTTTGGCGACTCAGACCGCCACCTCTTTTTTGTCCGCTCGTTACTGGGGGATGGAACAGGCTCAGGCTTCATCAAGTCCCTGAATGAAGGTATCCGCTGAGGCGGGGGTACCGGGCGACGTGGAGCTGTCGGTGCATGCACCTCGATATCCGACACCACCTCGCCAGTGAGCGTAGTAGGATGCGAGTGGGCGTGATGCGGCAGAGGCACGACGAGCGCCTGAGCCACGACCCCTGGTAGCGACTGTGATCCCTTCGGCTTCTCGCCCAACTCAACCCTCTGCTTCTCATCCCCTCCCGGGCTGCCGACCTGGGGGACAAGGCCGACGGTCGACATGCTGTCGTCTGAGGTCGACGGCTGCAGGCCCATATAGGAGGCCGCTGCGCACTGAACGTACACGTTCGCCCTCGCCAGATCATCATCCGGCATGAACAACGTGTCCGCCTCGAGAACGAGTTGTCGTAGGCGGGTCAGCGTGATGCGGCGGGAGGGCGAGACGAAGATGCGCTGCAAAATATTGCTTGCGGCCTTCGATATGGGCAGCATGTTGCGCAGGAAGTTCGGGTCGCGGATGAATGCGCGGAAGCAATCGTCCGTCATAACCGCCCGCTTCCAGGGATTATGTCCCGAGATCATGCTGCACAAGATGATCCCAAGCGACCAGACGTCGTTGCTGCGAGGGGAATATGACCCTGGTCCGTTTTGATAGCCGATACATTCTGCAAGAGAATTAGACAAGAAAATAACGAAGAGGCGCAGGACTTACCAGGACTCATGTATCCGGCCGTACCAGCGCCGAAGTTCGTGGTCATCTTGCTATTCGTCGACAACCCGAAATCTCCCAGCCTGACATGTGTGCCGTCTGCACTGCACATGATATTCTCAGGCTTGATGTCTCGATGGAAGATCCCGTGGTCGTGACATGTTTTGACAGCGTCGATGAGCTGAACGAAGACGCTCTTGACGAGGTCATCGTCGCGGCAGTATGTGTGCCGCTCCGTGAGGAACTTGAACATATCGCCACCAGGGCAATAGTCCATGACCAGGAAGATGTACCGACCCTCCTGCACCACCCGATGTAGCGTAACCACGTTGGGGTGCGTCGAGACAGCGGAGTGAAAGTGTATCTCCCGTCTCTGGAACTGGGAGAGTCGAGTGCCATCTTGCGCCTTGAACATGCATTTGACTGCATATTCCCTGGGCGCGGTGATTGGCGACTGGGTGTCTATCGCCCTGAAGACGATGCCGCCAGAGCCCTGCCCCAGAGGTTCGACGAGGCAGATGCGCTCCTGGTCGATCCTGCGCCCGATGAGTTTATCGATGCGAGGTGTCGAGTTAGGCATGGGTGTCTGAAGTTTGAGATGAGGTTATCGCAAAGTCAGAGTATGTGTATGTTGTGGAATGAGATCAAGAGACGAAGGCTCCAACCTCGTTCACGCTCCACGTTTATATGTGCGAGAGGGCCGCATGCCTTACTGAACACTTCCGCGAGCGGATCGGCCGTACTTGCGAGTCGATCGCGGATTGGCGGCGCGATCGCGGATGTACCCACTGCGCGTCCGCTGGGCGGATTCTGCATTGCTGCGCGAAGGCTCGCACTTTGCACCGCAGGGCCAGTTGCCTAACCTGTGTTTGTACTGGTCAAGAAGCCATGAGTCGGTAAATAGACTCAGATCAGAGCGAGAAGTCGGAGGAGGTCGGCAAAGCGTCATTACGATTCAGACGAGGATGTGACCAAAAATGGATGTGATCGATTTCCACGAGAACGATAGCCAAGAGCGTATAGGGACAGGCACAGATGGTTCGCACAAGTCAGCGGCGCAGAGTATGTCGCCAAGAGTCTACCAGCCCAGCTCGGTTTCAGCAATCCGCCTAAAGCTCTCCTCGTTGATTGAACTCGTTGTAGCATCTTCCGCTTGCGAAATGGATCCGTCCGTCTCTGTCCTGCAATCCAGGCTGCCTTCCATTCCGTTTATGGTGTCTCCTGAGCTGAAGGCCGACAAAATCGCAGTTGCGCCTTGATGTTCGACCCAGCTGACTTCCACCCAACTGTCCCGAGAATACATGGACGAAGTTGTCGCAGAGGGCGGTACGGTGGTCGCAGCCACCGAGGTGGCGGCACTGGGCGTCTTGTGTTGCTGCGGTAACTTGTAGTAGCTCGCTGGGTTGGTCGGGGCGGCCTGCGCAAATTCGTGCTGCGCACTGGGCTGGAGAACTCCGCTAGCGGGAGGCGTACTCGCAGACAGACTCAAGGCGAACTCCGGTGTAAACTCCTCGAAAGGACCGAAATTTAAAGTCGCGACATGTATAATCCTCCGCCTTTGGCTCGGTTGCTTCTTTATGCCATTGATGCGTCCATTCCCAAGGAACTTGAGAGACGAAGATGCTTGGAGGCGGATGGTGGAAATTAGCGAAGGAAGAATTTGCTTTGTAGGTATGATAGGACGTGTATTTTCGTCTGAGTTGGCGTGGATGTGGGCAGAGGCGACTTTACGCGCCGTTCGCTGTTTGAAGAGCGGAAACTTGAGAGCGACCATTGCGCGACAGAAACAACTTTGACGAAGGTGGTGATTTTGTGAGATTACAGGCGACCCGACCGTGGATCTCGACGGAGCGGCTACCTTTGTGGCAACGGCACTGAAGTCAGCCACGGTCGGCTGTCACTATTCTGGACGCAAAACTTCAGCACCCAGATTCACTGAAGGATTACAAACGACGATGTTAC
This sequence comes from Ceriporiopsis andreanae CBS 279.92, assembly GCA_001969225.1. Classification (NCBI taxonomy): domain Eukaryota; kingdom Fungi; phylum Basidiomycota; class Agaricomycetes; order Polyporales; family Meruliaceae; genus Ceriporiopsis; species Ceriporiopsis andreanae. The sequence goes on along the minus strand of ALYI01003835.1, from coordinate 5,775 downwards.
GACTCACGTCAGGTACGATGCAGCGATATACTCGACGAGGAGGATGAAATATGTCTGTTCTTGCCCTTGCCGAGAGACGTTGAAAATTGTGCGGTTATCCGCGTTTGAGCGAAAGGTTGCTTGATTATTGGCCTCGGATAGGCCGGAATCATGCAATGGCACGTCGATCCAGCGATGCATACTAGTGTGTGTTGCGAAAGCAATGTAAAGGACCACTCGTGAGGGAAGTTGCAACTTGCAATAAACGAGCCAAGAGCGAAATGAAGCGCCTTATCATGGGACGAAATATTTGAGAATTGATCCCAAAATCCAAACGTAACCAAACATGCACCATACACATTGATTTTTGCTCTCGTGAGTCGTACAAGCACGTCAGGTCCGGTTAATAAGTCCACCAGGACAAAGACTGTTTGCATACGGACGGCCTACATGCCAACGTATAAATACAAAAGGCACCAGCCTGAAGTGTCGTGGAATGCGAGACATGAAACCGTACAGAATACAACAGGCCGAAGGATACACTCTAAACACATTGCATGATGCGATAACGGGGGCTGCTCCTGAGCGCAGAAACTGGGGACATCGATGTCTAAGACTGTGCCCTGGGCACATGCGAGGTTGCGGGGGTATTAACACTGGGATGAACGACGATCGAACGGAGAGCGAAGAACCACGAAAGTCCACGGGGAAAATGCACGGAAAGGCATGGATATGCGACATTACGAAAAACACGGTACTGCAGAAACTTCGATTGAGGTTCGATGATTTGAGAGCGAGAGAACAATTGCAGAGTGGGGTTATTGGATTACGGTATCCCAGTGAGTCGGTGAGCAAGCGCCTCGACGAGGTTCGGTTCGACACCGAACTCCTTGGCGAGCTCGCCGAAGGGGCTGCGCCCAATGGAGAAGCTTGTGGTGTTGCCCTTGTGACTGAGTTGCAGAGGTCGCTGAATGGTGGGCTGCGCTAAATCCGGAGTAATGCTGGAGGGGCGACTGCAGGCGGGAGAGGAAGTAGAACGCGGAAGCGCAGCTTCGAGTATATCGGAGAGCTTGCTCATCTGCTCAGCAGTGAAAGCTATCAAGAGCAGTGAGCATCAGCGCTCAGTCGAAGAATATGTTGTTTACGAACCATGACAATCCATGGATGATCTGACGAGCTGTGTCAATAAGTTTGTCCATTCGCCGAACGGATTGTCCTCGATACGAGCCATCAACACTTGAACGGCAGCTGTTTTATGAGACAGTTAGTTGCCACTCCGTCAAGACGAACATCAAGACATACTGTTGGTAACATCTGAAGGAGCGATGATCAGCCATCATGTGACGTTGTTGAAGAAAGAAACAGAACGGACCATACAAAAGGTCGCGAACGGAACCAGACCAGAACACCCTACTGTCGTCGTCGGCGGGGAACTTCGACAAGATGCTGATTAAAGTGTGAAACGGCAACGAGGGAACCTTAAGGAAATGGCTCTGCAGATGACGTGGTCGTTGTGAGTATCGGCGAGTAGATGGCATAACCAAGGACTTACATCTGGCGAGCGGATAAGATGCAAAAGAGACTTGAGCTCTGAATCGGATATGAGGCCGTGCTGCAGAGTGGCAATGACATGCTCGTTATCCAGGCCGGCCAGAGAAGGCCTAGCGCCGTCGAAGTTGCCCTGCCACGACGGGAACAGCTGTGCAAGAAAGCGTCGATTACAGAACGATCAGGAAGATCGAAGAGGGGTTTGCACTTACTGCACGCATAAGCTCCTCCTGGTTGCTTCTAGTGACCGTGACACCGCGGGCGCGCTTGCCTCTTCCCAGAACAGAGTTCTGAGACGTGCGCAGAGCAGACTTGGCTGCTTCAGGGCTCTCCATCTCAACGAAGGCGTGGCTGAGTGTCTTCCCTTTCTTGTCCAGCAAAACGTGCACGCGATGAACAGGATGCTTGAGCCAGTCGCTGATAGCAGGCGGAGTGATGTCCTGAAGCCACTATGAGAAAACGATGCGGACAATGAGCAGACGTGGACATACCCAAGGCACATTATCAATACGAAGGACAGCCCGCTCCTCAGTCTTAGGTAGGGCACGACTAGACTGTACAGGCGTCGACGCTCCCTGGGCGCAATCCAGGAAGTCGTCGAAGTCGTCGTCTTCAATGGCAGATGTGACGCCGAAAGACTGCTTGTATGCGTCGTATATGTTTTGCACAGGGCCCTCGGGATGGTTCTCCTTCTGGGCTGCCAGAGCCAAGTCACCAGGCTTGTGAATTTTGAAGTCGTCTACCTTGGCCTTGCAAACAGCGCACTCCATGTCCTTCTCACCAACGATATTGAGAGCGCTGGTGAGACACGCTGAGCAGAGCGGGTGCGTACAAGGCTCGAGCACAGCCAGGGAGCCGTTGGAGCTACCGCATACAGAGCAAGCCGGGCCGGTCGTGGGAAGGGACATGGGAACTTCATCGTCGAGGAACATGTTCGAGGGCGCATCCTGGTAAATACTCTCAGTGAATGCAGAGAAGTCGAAAGAGTCATGCAAGTTAAGGGGAAGAGTTTGCGAATGAGGGTGGATCGGGACGGCAGGAGAGAACGCCGGCGGATAGGGTACAAACTCGTCTTCTTCGATGTCGCATAGGTCGGTGGACATAGACTGCACACGTGGTCAGAGCAGAGAAAACCAAAAGAGATAACAACACACTTGTCCAAAAGCAGGTCTGCGACGGGTTTGTGCGGGATCTGTTACTGTACCGCGGAGTCTGTATTTGTTGAGGAGGGCCGGATTGGGAGGCGGGGTGTTGAGAAAGTTCGTGGGGGAAAGCGCAAACAGTTGCGTACGTGGGGCGCGAGCAGGCGTGGAGAGCTGCGAGGGGTTGGTGATCGGCTGAAGAGGGGCGGACACTTGAGGTTGAGAATGAGTGAAGGCGCGAGTACGGCGTTGGCCTGAAAGGAATGGTGCGGGAAGGAGCGCTGTCCAAGAAAGTGAGCATACAAGATGACTATGATATCCTTTGCGCAGACATACATTTATCCATGCCAAAGAAGCCTGAGGCGTCCAGCTCTGAACCATCATCAGCTGCGGGTAAAGGTGAGATCAGGATCGAATGTCACAGAAACGAGCGCATATACGGACCTTCGTCGTCCGCGAACTGGGAATCCTCAGCGCTGGCAGTCACTCTGATGCCGTTCTCGCTAGCCCGAGTGCGCCAATTGCCAGTGGTATCGGCGACGCTTTTCCTGTTCTTCACGCGGAAGCTGTTTTCGGGTGACACGTTAGAGAAGCTCAAGCGCCGGTTGCTCGCCGCCGAGTTGGGGGTGGCCAACGACGAGCCGGTCGACGAGGAGAAAGATCGGAGGCTGAGGGGTGTATACGGGGTCGAGTACACTGTCGCGGGGGTGTAAGGAGAGCTGCTGAGCTGGCGATGCTGGCTGCGATGGGTGACACGCTGAGGTGTCGCCGGTGGGTTGGACTTTCCCCTCATCAAGACGGGGGACGTAGGCGCAGAGGCAGGCACGGAGGGATGATTTAAGGAGTGTCTGGCCATCGTGTTTTGCTTCGTCGAGGGCGTTGAGGTCGTAAGGTGGTCGTGGGTGTTGAGGTGGTCGTCGTCGCTGCTGCCGCCGACGTCGAGGACGGGCGCGTATCCGGTGGCTGAGGTTGGAGTTGAGGTTGAAAGCACGAGGCTCGTGGGAATTCGCGGATAGAAAATTATCGCGACAAATCATGTGACCGCGTTCCCGAAAATACGGAGTTTGAATCAATACTGCGGGGATTTAAATAAGTAACAAATAATTTAAAAGCTGCTTTATATAAGTCTCTTATACAATAAGAGTTAATAAGGTTGTAATTTGTAACCGTCTTACAAGCGGAAGAAGCTTTGCTACCGTTGATTGATCCTTTCCTTGATCCGCTGTTCTCATCATCTCAGTGCTCCTTTATGTTTGCCAGGAGATCTCGGTGACCATATCACAGCTTTTTCTACCACGCCCTCCATCTTTGACTGTAGCAACCTGGGATCTTCATGGGCCACGTTGCGTGACATTCATATACAAAGGTCTTTCGAGCGTAGAAGTGAGTGTTTGTGGCCCTGTGACGAGGACTCTCGAGTAACCGGTTTTATCAGGAGTACAGCGATGACCTACAACACAGCCAGCTCCAGTTCTGGCGACACATACTTCGAAAACGAGCCGTCCACCTCGACAACCCCACCAAGGGGACGCCTTCTTGGCCACTATCCGGCCACTCCATCCCGAGGTCATTCAAATCGCGTCCCACTGCACAGACGAGGGACGTCGCACACGTATGAGCGGTTTGAGGATCTTTTCAAAGTGGAGGGTTACCCGGAGGCAAAAATCTTCACGCCGGAGACGATCAGGACCGAGGACGATGCAAGTAGCGGCGCACGGAGTGGGATGGGCGCGGTAGTAGACTTCTTCGCTGGGTTGATACCTGGTATAGGCAGCCACGACGAACTAGCCGCCGGGGACGCGCCAAGTCGCGAAAGGTCACCTTCACCGTCACCACTTCCGTCGAAACTCCCTTCAATTCGTTTAGACGATCCGCAGGTTCGCAGCCTTCGCCCACGGATGTCCGCCACGGACAGCCTTAGAGCCTACGCGCAGCGTGCGGCCACTCAAAACAACCTGCGGCATATGGTGTCTACACCAGATATCACGAGGCGAGGCAGCAGTCATGATCACAGTGGACGACTTCCCTCATCCCGCAGCCACAACCCCCCTCCAATGCCCTCGAACTGGCTCGACTCTGTAAAGGAAGCAGTCCTCGGTTCATCAACATCCGGCGTCCACATCGGTGGACCATCTTCGCGCCACATATCAAGTCGTAATTCCTCCAATACACCCAGTACGAGGAGAAGTTTTGGCAAATCAGCTTTCGTAGATCGTACCAACAGGATACGACCAATGACAGGGTACTTGCGCCCAAATTTGGCGCCGAGCACCGTGACCACTGTGCGAGTGGTCTGCCGGTCCGCACCAGCCTCCCGCTCATCGTCCCTCTCGCGCGATAGGTTACCGATGACTGCAGATCAGGGCCACCCGCGATCTGCGAGGCCGACGAAAGGCAAAAAGCCGCCGAAGTCGTCGGACAGCGTTCCCACACTAGCTACCATACGACTGGAGAACGACGTCTGGGCCACACAATGGCTCGGCGGCCAGCGAGTCTCCGCGGCCCTATCCGACGAAGTTGAAGACGACAGTGATAGCGACGAGGAGGAGGGCGAACTGGATCTCGCTCGCCTCCTGGTGGATCCCAAACGACAAGCCTCCATTCGCAGTCTTCGCCAGCATCTTCATCGAAGCGAGAGCATACGCGCGCTTAGGGAACGGGCCCTGGTTCAGCGAGAGCCTTGGCTGCTGGATGGCGATGACGGTTTCGCTAGGCAAGCAAAGAAGTTGCGCAGCACAAGTAGGCAATGCTCCATAGAGGGCGGGGAGAGTCTCGCGTCAAGTCATGCGCTCGGGTTTGACCTGCCACAACCGCGAAAGCGGCGAGGTTTGCCGGGCACTTGGTCTCGCGCCAGGTCATGAGGAAAGAATATCGATGGGTACAGCCATTCATGCATATCATCACAGTACAATATCACAGCATTCGCGTATCATACAACACACGGTCGATTCTTGGTGTAAATAACATTTCGTTCTGCTTTGCTTACTCGGGGTCCCAACGATAATAGTTTACTTTTACAGTAGTATCTACATGACGACTCTGCCTTCGTATGTATGTGTCGCCTTCGAACACCTTACCGCTAGAACAGGACTCCGGAAGCTCCCCC
>ALYI01003834.1:0-70810 GCA_001969225.1 Ceriporiopsis andreanae CBS 279.92 | reverse complement strand
TTTTTTTTTTTTTTTTTTCACGAAGTGAATCAGTGGGTGCACCGGTCGTCATCGAGTATCCGACCGACGCCCCACACAGAAAACCGCTTCGCCACAACTTAAATGGTATGTGCCGCTCACCGATCTCTTTTCCCCGGCTAGTCAGCCTTATAATTAACTATTGAATTGCTCGCAGGCAGACCATACGTGTCGTTTCAGCAATGCTAGGCGCACTGGTCGGACTGAAATCTGGACCCGTCGCGCGACAATTGGTTCATATCGCCGACATGCTCGGCAAATCTCGAAAATGATCGCGGCGGTACCCATTGACACCTACGATGACAACAGAAATGACTATCCGGAGAAAGGTGTGGATCTGTTGTGACCTTCAGAGTCCCCGCATTTCATGGCCCGATCCTCGGTGATGTCACTTGAGGATACGCCTGATGTCAATACATGCATATGATGGCGTCGCTCGTCAACTACTATATTGTGAACGGTATAGAATCCGCCACTTCCTCCATGACCTACGTACTCTTTCTGTTTTCGGGTCAGCACACTTAGACACAAAACAACATGTCTTCTCGGCCCCTTCCAATTCACACACCTTTCGTACACCTCGCCGATGCTCGTTCTCGCCCAAAGGCACTTCGCCGATGGGAGCGGCTGCGACATCGACAAGCTCATTACCTAGTGGAGTGCGCGGCTGAGTTCGTACGTCGTTGCGCGTTTCTTATTGTCGTCATTACTGACCAGTCCACTCTGATAGATGGGCGTATTTATATATGTATTCGCAGGTGTGGCCATCAGTGAACGATACTACATATTCCATGGATTAACGCGAATCATCAGGTGTTGGTTCCACCGCTGGGTTCATCATTGGCAATATCTCCCAAGAGAGTTTCTCGTGTCAGTGGTCTTGTTATTCTGTATCTGATCTCAAACTCAACTATCCTTCTAGCTCACCTCCAAATCGGCCTAGCCTATGCCCTGGGTATTGTTATTGCCCTTATAGTGAGTCTTCATTCCATGAATGTGCGTACTTATTCCTCATGCCTTCCTCAGACATGCTCTTCGACTTCTGGAGGCCATTTCAATCCAGCTGTCACGATCGCTTTTGTCCTATTCAGGAAATTTCCGCCGCTGAAAGCCGTGAGGTATTGCATATGACCCTAAGAGGAAATCCTTCTGCTGACAGTGTACTTTAGGTACGTTATTGCGCAACTATTGGGGGCATACGTCGCATGCCTATTTGTATACGTGCAATGGCATCATAAAATCAAGGTCGGTCGCTTACTGAAGGCGGACTAAATTACCTACTGAAAATGCCATCAAGACGATCGAAGCTGGATTGCTAGCGGACGGAACCTATGATGCGACAGTATTCACTCCGCAGGGACCTGCGGGCATATTTGCACTCTATGTTACGCCAGGCGCAAAGCTTGGACAAGTCTTCATCTGCGAGTACATATGTGTACGCACGCAGATGCTTCGTCAATGGCAACCAGGCTGACTTGACTTTGGCTCCTAGGATTTTATAATAGGATTAACCATCTGGAGCTGTATGGACCCGACAAACTTTTTGGCTCCACCCGCAGCTGGCCCATGGATCATTGTGTTTTCATAGTAAGAAGCCCAGATCTCTCATGTTGAATTGGTTCTCACGACTTGTGCGAAGTTCAATAACGATATGGGGTTTCTCCCCAGTCGGACGTATGTTCAGGGTGTTTTTGTCAGTCGACCTATCTAATTTGTGGTACTTGAATAGTATCGGCAAATACTGCCCGCGACCTCGGCTCGCGCTTCATGGTCATGTCCATCTGGGGCGCGAAGTCAAACGGGGGTCCATATGCAGCCATCGCCGCGCTCACTAATATTCCCGCCACAATTTGTGGCATACTATTTCAAGAGATTATACTGAAAGACTCGTCTCGGGGTGAGTCTCGGGGTGATGTCTTGGTGTTTGCACACATACTAATGCCAGTCTAGTCCTCACGCAAGCTCATGTTGAATCCATCGCTGGACACCGGGCGCATTCTGAACATAGTCAGCAGGTCGCCACCAGTGTTACAGACTACCGTTCGCCACGGTTTGACGATGATAAGGCGCATGTCGAGACCGTTACGGATGTGGCGTAGGTAGTAGTACACAGCAGGAAAATGTACCATAATATACATCATGGTTACGCGGACCCGAACTGTATTCTGTTGTAGACAAATGACACTCTTCAAGCACTTGTTGACGTTTCCAGTATGCCGCATCCGTACATGATTCCCGTCTTCTCCTTCATCGTGCTGGTCAGTTCTCATGGTACAGTGCGAGCGGTGTGCGATACGACTCACATCTCTTCTGGGAAGTATTTGACCGTCTTCGGGCAGCAAGCACGATGCCGAGTCGGCCACCACTTGAACCTTGGTCTCCCGATATGGTAGCATAGAGATTATGTCTTCCATGAATATCTTTTGGGAGGGTATGACCGTCGGACGTCTGATAATGCGACCAGGAGGGAGAGCGACGTCTTCCTCAGCAAGGCTATATCGGCCTATTCGTGACAGTGTGCTGATTCGATTGGCAGGTTTGAGACCTGTTTTGAGCTGGTTAGCCCTGCTAAGATCGCGGCGTATATCGCGTTGGTTGAAATCCAGTATATATCCGGCTCGGAATATACGAGTCCCGTATGCATGGAGGATGGCACGGCTTTGTTCCGAGTCGATTAAGCACCGAGCCGACGCAGATCCCCACGATTGCCACGGGAATATCAGCGGGCCCGTACTGTCTGCGCGCCGCCGGTATAACTCGATGGAGGAGACGAATGTCGAAACGAGAACGAAAGTGCTGATTTTGATGCTGGTAGTTGGCGAGAAGTAGAGGCGAGCAATTGCCACAATTCGCGAGTCGTAGTTGGGGAAGTAAGGAGATGAACATGTTTTCCATGCACCATTTCCTGCGCTTGCAGGTATGAGTGAAGCGTGGGACCCGATGGAGGTGCTGTACTCTCGAAGGCGTGGGAATTCGTATGTTGCAATATGCACAGGAGTGATGATGACGCCCTCCCTCTTCTGGATAATGTCTCCGGCGAAGGAGTATACCTCGAGAGCAAAACATCTCTCGTACTGAATGGCGAGCAAGAAAGAGGAGTCGGATATGCACATAAAGCTAGATGCGTTGTATTCCAGGCCGTTTTGACACCGGCGCGTCACACGCTGACGAACAAGTTAGCCTCGTAGTGTGGAAGAAGCTTGTAAATATTTACAGCGTGCACTTCTCCGGTGACGTAATTGACCACGATGACGCGAAGAGCTCTATCCATGTTGCTAACATCGCCGTATAGCGTTCCGGCGATGATATAGATAAAATCTCCGACCGGTTCCAGCCATGGACTTTCCTCGAAATCTCTTCGAGGGGCCTCCACTTCCATGAGACCGTTGGGAGGAAAGCTCTCTCTCTGAAGATCTATTATCTGCAGACTGACATTCGCAATCAGAACACTGTAAAGAGACGCTTTGAAACAGATCGCACTTACACGAACACCCATTGATCTTGAGAATAGTTGTTCCGGGAGGTCCATTGCAAGAGAACTAGTAGGTTGCGAGACTTATAGATGGAATGTATTTCAAAGGGAGAATCGAAGTGCCAGCAGCGTCGGTTGGAGACGATTGACTCTGCTTCCACGGAGATCAATTCCATGGCATCCCATAGGCTCGCATTTCCTAGGTCCTTCGTTTGAAAACACTTGTAGACGAAGACGGATCCATCAAATATGTTTGCATCGAAGGCATACACGTCGTCGGTAGTCGTGATCGGCATAGGACGACTAGGCTTGAGGCGAGAAGTCTTCCACGACGCCTGTGAGTGCTTCAAGAAGTCCAAGCGTTGGGCGGCAGCCATGGAGACTTGATGGACATCATCGCTGCAGCAAGCGACTTCGAGTTCGATGACGTACTGTAACTCGGGGATGGTATCCACTGCGAGCTTGAGTTGTTTACTGACCTACAATCAACCGAAGATCTTTATTAGACATTGTCTGTCACTTGACAAAAAAAAACGCACCAGTCGAATGGTCAGTAAATTTCTTGCGCTCAAATGCGTCAGTACTTCGACGAGTAACTCCACTGGTAGTTTCCCAAAAAGATTTGAGAGCGTTTCCTGTGGCGGCATACGCGATGCTAACGACAGAACTTCGGCCGTATTGGAAAGCTTTAGCCTGCTCAAAGCATGTGCAAGCATATGGGTGGCATCTGGTTTCTTGCGGGCCATGTTCACAATCGTGTGGTGGGAGTCGTTGAGATTTACGGGCCGCTATCGACAAGCTATCGAAGTCACGAATAAGTGAGGCGCGTGAGGCCAATTCGCTACTAGCGCTTCCCTCCGGAGGTGCCCGAGCAGACAATTGGCCGCCAATGACGCCCCAATGGCTTTAAGCCGTCCCAATCAAATATTCGGAGAAGTCGTTCTTCGTCAACAGGTACCTTGTAAGTCGTCAACAGTGCGCAATCCTGACAGTATATCCACTCACAAAATGATTCGAACAGCCATGCCCTCTTATTCAGATTTGACCGACAGTCGCGTACGTCTGCGCTACGACGCAGTAGCGTTTGCGCGACCTAGCATCCTTGAGGAAAAACCTACCAACTGGAACACCAAAGATCCTCATGATGCTATCACCGATCTCTTGGTGCAAGATTTTCAGAAGAAAGGAAAGGACGCAGGAGACTGGGAGGAAGCGCCAGGGGGACATATTGGACTGAAAACGCGTGCAATATGGCGCAAGTGCGTTAGAAGCCGTATGAATATGAGTCCCAAAGAGCTCGTCGATCAACGAGAGGCAGATGTGAAGAAAACTATGCAGTGGTTGGACGACATGAAGCCTGCTCTTGGAGTATTGGCACGAGCCAAGGCGGTCATCTTCTATGGGCTGGATCTTGATTTCGGGTACGAGGGAGGTCCGCCAGGAGGTAACAGGCCAAAGGACTGGAAGACGAATGGCGCGGCGAAGAAGAAGACAGCAAAGACAACGGTCGCAAAGGTGATGTTATCTCCTATGGGACATTGACAGAAACTGAAACTAAGAGATGTTGCTATGCAGTCGATCTCGGGAAAGAAGAAGCGAGCACGCGACGAGGTAGATATAACTAGTGACGACGATGCTGAGGTGTGTCGCCGTGTTCGACCGAATGTGACGATTGAGTCCCTTACATGGCAACAGGACATAGAGACTGTGAAGAAAAAAGCGAAGCAAGATTGAGCATGAGAGTTGTGTTAGAACCCTGGCGGGACGCAGTCGTTATGTAAATAGGAAGGATATCTTCCGAGTCGTTCTGAGCGACCGATCTGTTTGCGTCTGTTGATTTTCAAGGTCCCGCCTTTTCCTTTTCAAGTTGGAGTGATTGGCGCCAATATTAGCGTCACGAATAACCTGTGCATGTATCGCTGAATTTTACATGTGATGCACAAGCACCATGCGATGCACAAGCACTCATCAGCGGGATTTGTATATCACGCTTCGAAAGATATTCTTTTCCGAAAAACAGCATATTTATGATACATCAGGGAGGACACAATCATAGTATACGCTCAGATAGTCTTTCACAATACGCTCTACGACGGAGGCCTAGTTGTAATACTTCAGCGACATTGTTCACAAGGTGAAAACTGCGGGAAAACGTACACAGGAGCAACCGAGGTAGCCGGGCCAGGGTCCGCAGACAGGGATGGGAAAGGAGTGGTAGCGCACTATGCGACAAGATGAGGGCCTGATGAATTTCCATGATTGAATGACTTACGGCCTGCTCGATGTCATTCATAGTCTGGCCAGCCGGGAGATGCGGGATAGCCTTCAGCGCGGGCGGCGTCTGAATAACCTCGGAGCAGTCGATCAGATCACTCTCAGAGTGCCCCAGAACCGTCATCTTCCTGAACGCAGCCTTGAACGCAGCCGCCATCGCGGTTTGGTCGTCTGTGAGTCACATTCACTCAGTGCCCCAGGTATGAAAGACTTAGCCTCGAAATACTTACTGACGAAGGATTGCCATGTGCAAGCGGTCCTCGAGTCACGGGCCAGCTGTTCACGAAGTCAATATCGAGCTTATACGCATGGGTGGGAGCTGTTAACCTCGGAGTCGGACTGGAGGCGCATCTCGCCTGCAAGAGGTGACTCCACCTCGCCCTGGTTGCCCGCAGTGCTAGTTATGCCAGTAAGTGGACCAGTGAGGAAGTGTCATTTGACCGACATACCCGGGGAATAGGGTGCCACGAAGCTGAGTCTCGATAAAGAATTGGGTATCGAAGATCTCCGGTGTGGAGTCGAAGGGTGTACCAGGGATCGTCGGGTCGACCTCATCGGCCGCAGCGACGGTGTGACTGCAGTGCCCGATTTTCACTTTAGCGCAAGGAGGTCACGGATCTAAGCACTCACGAGACGAGCAGGGCGACAACCTCTTGAGCCGTGAAGCCACCAGCATCGGCGAAGCGAGCTAAGATGCTGTCGACAGAGTCTGCCAGAGAGCACACATTCAGGACTCGAGAGAGTTGTGTCAGCGACAAGAGATACTCACCGAAGGGCTCCGGGACGGTCAGATCGGGAGCCGGCTGTGTGGCTGCGGACCGCATTCAGTCCCACGCTTGAAAGACTGATTCAGAGTAGGAGAGGCATACCGTTAGGACGACCAATGAACACGTCCAGGGCTGGGGCACCAGGGCAGTTACTGACACCAACAGCACCGGCAAACTGAATGCTACACTAGACATGAGACCAATTATTATATGAGGGCACGACTGAACTTACAAATCGCCAACGGTCATGCCGCTCGTAGCAACAAATGGTTTCTGTTCGTTGATGATCTCGTCAACACCGATGTTCGCGTGGAAGTTGGTCTCGATGTCCTCGAAGATCGCTATGGAGCCATCGGCACCCCCACCGCTGCACCGAAATTGTTAGCATTATAGCGGTTGGAAATGGTGTGTGCACCACTGACCCGAAGGCACCAGTCGCCATGATTTCGGGAGAGATGCCGATAGCGTCGTGGAAGGTGAGACGGAGAGATTCATGGACATCTTCACCACACTCGCCGCCATCGAAGAGGTTTTGCTGAAGATTGTCGCGGACAGCAAATAGCGAGCAACATGCGGCGTTGGTAGCAGTGTTCACTCCGTCGGGGCAAGCGACACGCCGGGTCAGAGCACCTGAGCGAGGAATGGGTCACGGAAATGTATAATAGAGGAAAGAGCGAACCGTTGGCAACATTGAAGGCAAGAGCAAGAGAGACAGCAACGACGAGAGTTTTGAAGGCCATTGTCGGGGTAGGGAACGATGCGGAAGACTTGACTGTGTCTTGCCATTTCTCTGTCGTGAATGACCCTCCTTTATACCTTCCTCAGCTCAACGGCACTCCGTCATGTGCGAGGGCGAGTACACGAATGAGCAGCGGATCGCCCAATCACATTTGTGGCATACCGAGCGTGTCAAACGCGTCGGTACGGTGTCAGGCACCTCACAAAGCCGAACAGTGCTCTGTAGTCCCGCTACCCTTAAGAGTATGCCTTTGCTGACGCGAGTCACGTACATCAGGTTAGCTGCTCCACTTCTACGGTGACGGCAGCCATGCCGAAGCACTCTTCGAAGCAAAAAAACTGCTCAATACGTTCCAGCCCTAGAGAAAGCACGAAGAGTACTCACGGTTGAGCCCACTCGACGGTAACCCGAAGTGGAGCTCGCTGGCCCCAGGTGATGCGGCAGCACCGACGGCGCGCGGCATGTTGGCTTGTGCGAGCATAGAGACGGCGAGCGTGCCGAACATGAGAGCAATCCGTTGAACTGGTCGATTTGTTGAGAAAGGGCCACTGGTTCGGTGCAGCGTCAGTGCCACACAGAGACGTGCTAATCACTACCGATGGTCGCTGCGTCGATGGAGGATTGCATGGTGTGTACCTTCCGAGTCTTCAGGCGGTCCCCATTCCATGGAGAGCTTCAGCTGCAGCCCTTGGTAGAGTGCTTCATACCTCCAACCCCATGGCACTCGTCCTTAGAATGTCGGGCGTTGTACTACACGGTACAGCATCGAAGTGCAGGGTCTATCAGAGACAAAATTAGCCTCTTCTCACGATAGGTCGCATAACAACATACACTGAGGGCATAACCGGTCACTGACCTCCCGGGGTTGGTTTGACCTTGGTTTCACACCCAAAATCTGTTTGAGTTGTCGGCTAAAGTTCGGCTCGAACGCGAGCGCAATGAGGATTCGATGCTCGGGCGAGCACAAGGTAGCCAGAGAGGCAGACGGCCAGAACTCAGTCAACGGAGGCGGCATGGATGAGAGGCACTCTCATAAGTACCATCTGCAGATCCTCGACGAGCTTCGTTGACGCAGATGTTGTGAGCCTCGACCGTCGCGGCGTTAGGACAAGAAACAAGCGTTGATCATCGCGGCAGTAGCGCCGAAGACTCTATATCCGACGACCATGAGCGACTCATCCGACCTCTCCTCAGCAGGTCGCTCGACTCCCGCGACCTCCAATCCGCCATCGCCAGCCTTGAGCTCGCTCACTTTGCAGGATGTATCCGAAGAGGCCAAGCAGGAGGCCGCCAAGGTCAAAGCCGAAGCGAACAAGGCCTTCGTCGGTGCGTGTCCGCCGAATTCCCACAACAACTTTCTTCGAGACTGAGCACGCTCTGAAGGCCATCGTTTCAACGAGGCTGCCGACTTATACACGAAGGCGATCGAGCTAAACCCTAAGGACGCGACGTTATGGTGCAATCGCGCCTACACTCGTATCAAACTCGAGGAGCATGGCTATGGTCTGGCAGATGCTATGATGGCTATCGAGCTCGATCCCAAGTATGCCAAGGCCTACTATCGGTACGCATAGTGTTTTGTCTCTGTGGCGGTTTATCTAATGCGTAGTTTGGTTGTGCTAGGCGGGCTACCTGCTACCTGCAGATCATGAAATACAAGCAGGCGATCGCAGACTTCCGGAAGCTTCTAACGTTGGAGCCCCAGAATCAGCTTGTCAAAACCCAACTTGACAGTACACAGAAGATATTCCGAAAAGCCGAGTTCGAGAAGGTACTCTCCTCAGCAAACTTCGCACGCTCCTTGCTCATGCTCGCGAATAGGCAATCGAGGTTGAGGAGGAGAAGAACCCCGCGGACAGATGCGCGGAGATAATCCGAGAAGGTAGCGTCGCTACATTTTGTGAAGCTCCTATCTTTGATCGTGTCCGCTAAGCAGTAGACACCAGGGGGTTGTGATCTTGACAAGACGTATGATGGCCCGAAGCTCGGTGTCAACGAGGACGGCACATATACGATCGACAGTGCATTCATCAAGGGTATGTTTGAGTGGTTTAAGGCTAGCAAGACACTTCCGAAAAGGTATGTCTCCTCTCTTATGTCGGTTGGCCGCTCGTCTTAACTAAGGATATAGATACGTCTGGGAGATCGCGCTCCATGCGTACAACCTCCTCGTACAAGAAGAGACCTTGGTCACACTACCTCTAGAAGACGGAGTCGATTGCGACGTTATCGGAGATGTTCACGGACAATTCTACGATATGCTCCATCTGTTCACACTGACCGGAGAACCATCCAACAACCACTGCCTACTGATGAATGGCGACCTCGTCGACCGTGGTTCGTGGTCTATGGAAGTAATATTGACTGCGCTAGCATACAAATGTATGTTTAGACGCGAAACCTGCTCTATTTCCGTGCTGACCTCTCCCGCAGGGTTATACCCGACTCGGATGTACATCAACCGCGGCAATCACGAGACAAAAGACATGAATCGGACGTATGGCTTTGAAGGTGAGGTAAAACACAAGCATGGAGAGCAAACGTACAAGGTACTGTCCACAGATGTTCCTATCAGCGCTCGGAAGTGTCGCTTACACCTGTTCACAGCTTTTCGCCCATCTATTCACTGCAAGTGAGTTGGGCTTCATTCAACGCAGGATGATGACTAACACGATCACAGTGCCACTTGCCACACTCATTTGTCCCACGAAGCCACCTGCGGGTACAAAGCCGGCGATTCTGTCACCAGAAGGCAAGAAACGGTACTTCGTCGTGCACGGCGGCTTATTCAGCAAGGATAACGTCACTCTTGACGACATCCGCAAAATCGAGCGTATTGGGAAACAACCAGGACAAGAAGGGCTGATGTGTATGTGGATCAATTGTCTGATGTCTCTCTTCGTCGCTCATCGCTTCTGTCCAGGCGAATTGCTCTGGACTGATCCTCAAGATATGCCGGGCAGAGGACCTAGTAAACGGGTACGCGCGTTTACGCTGTACTGCTGTGATGCACCTCAAACGTGTTTCAATTTAGGGAGTCGGCGTTGCCTTCGGTCCAGATGTAACGCGACGATGGTGTGTTGCGAACAATATCACTGGCATTATCCGAAGCCACGAAGTACGGCAAGGTAAGAGCTTCGTCACAACACCCGCTGACCGATCTAATGGTGGACCAGATGGTTATGCTGTTGAACATGACGGCCTTTGCACAACTGTATGTGTGTTCCCCGCTTTCTGCGAGCGTGCTACTGATATTACTCGCCAGGTTTTCTCCGCACCAAACTATGTCGATCAGGCCGGTAATAGAGGTGCTTTCGTGCGTATCTCTTCCTCCTTGGATGTCTCCACGGACTGAGCTCTCGTCGGTAGATTCGCATCGACGCCGCTGGCACCCAGCGGTATACACAATTCGACGCAAAGCCACACCCACCGATGAAGCCCATGGCATACGCATCCGGGGGGCTCGCGAGCCTGTTGTCGTGAGCGGAGGAAGCCCGCCGAGAGTGAGCACAGGGCGCTATCTACGATGTTGGCACGGGACCTTGCTTTACTGCCGTGTTACTCGCGCTACCCGTCACATTTTCCTTGCTTTCGTAATTGCCTCCATCGCTTTGACACGCCAGCTCGCACATGCTTTGGGCTCGTTGTATCGATACTGATCACTCTGTAGCAATGCTTTGCTATCCATTTTGCTTTCGACCAGCCATAGCTTCAGCCCGTGTTGTGTGGGCACACAGCATGCCATGGGAGCACCTGTACGTCTCCTTTTGCAGTCATTTTGTGCTGTCTAACCGTCCGCACAATCGCAGGGTGTGATTATCATACATCGGTCCAGACCGAAATTCTTTCCCATGTCCTACTGCGCTGGATATCCCCCAGACCGAAACTGAGGTTGGTGATGGGAACGAAGCTCAGACTATCTCACATATGCTTAACTCCAAACTCGTGGGCCACTCATAGCCGGGATCCCAGCGTATGTTTTCCTTCAGTGCAGTGTGGGAAGATCTAATTTCGTGTTTGATGGGAAGCGATTGTTCTTGACGACGGCACAATGACACCGTGCCCACAGTACACCATCACTCGCCCTCGAATGCCACGGCGTCGGTCCGTCTATATGCTTTGCTGTTCAGCCTGGTCCTATACATCCATGGGTCAGGTAACACCTATTCGCCTTGGGAACGATGTGATACCAGTTTACATCAAGGTAGCGGTCCTCGGACCCCCAGGGAAGAGATGCCATACCTGTGGTTTGTTCCCAACATATCATTCGCACGGGTGATTCACTCTCATACTCCGCAGGACAGACGTCCATCCATCATCCTGTGCTCGCACCAGCAACGCGTCTTCGATACGCCGCGCGCCTGGAGGTCAAGAATGCTCCACTTCGGGTTACCGTCTGCGCATCTCAACCGACGGTGTCGTGAGTACTCACTCGGCCTATATCTAGTACTAAGACATATTGAGCGAATTATTCGTTCATGCAGGTGCTTCTGCGGGCTTGCCGTCATTGTGGAAGTGGAGTAGCGGAAGATGTGTACGTTATTTGCGATGGGATTCACGTATATTTATGGGCAAGAGGACTACAGACTGCCTCTCGGGAGAAACATGCTATTGACACGGATTCGACTTGTTTGACACGCTCGACATTGCAAGACACGCAATTGGTTGCACCTCGTTCGGTCGTGCGTCCGCCCTCATCAGCCATGTCATCCCGATGGGCCCTGCAAGGTATAAAAGACGGTCATCGCGAGCAGACAATCAGCAGGACACAAGTCTTCCACATCGTTCAATAACTTCGAAAATGGCCTTCAAGACTATTGTGACCGCTGTCTCACTCGCCATCGCATCCAAGGTCGCACATGGTTCGTATCTGACTCATATGCACGTCTTCCGTCGGCCATGACCTATCCTCGACTTAGGTGCGCTTACTCGGCGCGTCACCTGCCCCGACGGAGTGAATACAGCCACCAATGCCGCGTGCTGCTCCCTGTTCGCCATCCGCGACAACCTCCAGCAGAACCTTTTTGACGGCGGCGAATGCGGAGAAGAAGTCCACGAGTCTCTCCGTCTCACCTTTCACGACGCTATCGGCATCTCTCCCAAGATTATGGCGACTGGTGTCTTTGGGTCAGTCTAACACCAGCTCTAGTTCACATAGGCTGATGATATTCGTGTAGCGGCGGAGGGGCTGATGGCTCTATTGCGATCTTCGAGGACATCGAGACGAACTTTCATGCGAACATCGGTGTCGACGAGATTATCAACGAGCAGAAACCGTTCGTTGCTTCAAGTGGGATGACCGTCGGTGACTTGTAAGCTAGTTCATTACTTTCCTCACGAGATCTGGTATTGTTACTTTGTACAGCATTCAGTTTGCTGGTGCCGTTGGTGTCAGTAACTGCCCTGGCGCCCCTGCGCTGGACGTCTTCATAGGTCGTCCCAACGGTGCGCCCTCTACCCATTGTACGTGTAAAAGGCCGAAACCGAACGTGCCGCATAGCCACACAGCCAGCTCCTGATCTGACGGTCCCCGAGCCCTTCGGTGAGGATATCACTGCTGACGCGACATCTTTGCATTCCTGACATGGAATCTGTGGCAGACTCCGTCGACAGCATCTTGGCTCGCTTCGCTGATGCGGGAGGTTTCACCGCTCAAGAGGTCGTTGCCCTGCTCGTCTCGTTTGTACTCAATCGTCTTGCGGGCATGCAAGAGATTAATAGTCAATCGTTTTTAGCCACACTGTTGCTGCCGCCGATCACGTGGATCCCACCATCCCCGGCACACCGTTCGACTCCACTCCGGAGATCTTCGACAGTCAATTCTTCATTGAAACCCAGCTTCGTGGCACTCTCTTCCCTGGGTGTGTTTATCAAATACCACAATATTCTAGCGGTCAACTTACTTGTTCACACCAGCACGGCGGGTAATCAGGGCGAGGTCGAATCTCCTCTTGCCGGCGAGATGCGTCTTCAGTCTGACTCCGAGGTGAAGAGCTCCCACAAATGTGCGGAATCATGATGCTCACTTTGTCGACAGTTAGCTCGTGATGCCAGGACGGCCTGTACATGGCAATCCTTCGTCAGTGCGTACCTCGAAAGTTCCATCTTCATGAATTTGTGCGCTAAATGGCTGTGACTGACAGATGACCAGACCGCGATGGCGGCTGCGTTCAAGGCTGCATTCCGGAAAATGACGGTGCTCGGGCACACCGAGAGCGAGCTGATCGACTGTTCAGAGGTGATGCAGACGCCACCATCGTTGAAGGCTTCGCCGCACTTGCCTGCCGGACAGACCATGGACGATATTGAACAAGCTGTAAGTGGTTCAAACCTGAACTGCGCCAGGTTCTCATCAGCTCCACAGTGCGCTACCACACCTTTCCCGTCCCTGTCTGCAGACCCTGGCCCGGCCACTTCGGTTGCTCCAGTGTAAGTCCCGTTTTATCGCAGCATGCTTATGATCTTTACTGAGGATTCACGCGCAGTCCCCCGTCTTGATGCATCTTGAGCTTCATCGTTCACCTTCTCGTCCCGCCAGTCCTTTGTATTATAGAAGACTTGCTGGCGGTCACCGCAATCGGGTTAACTTTACCAACGCTTGCTAGGATCAGAGCCCGGAAGAAAGTCACGGACCACGTACGCGATCGCAGCCTGTCGTGTTGAGTCATTCCAGGGTTGGGAGCAAGTGCCGATTTGCTCTATCGTGGTTCAAGTTTCAAGCTTGAGGCTCCTACAGAATCGTACAAGTCCGACCATATCTTCGACGCCACGCTCACATGACTTCGACGCGAGTCCGAGTCGGCGTGCCGGATGAGATCCAATATGCCGAGTCGGAAGGCTGCAGAAGTGCGAGTCCTCAGGATGTGCTTGGTGAGAGTTATCGCTGCCTGCTCCTACTGATCTATAAGCGTACTGAATACGTGCACATATCGTGGATTGAGACGCATGCAGATCCCTTCACGCGATCAGACACCGATATCGGACATGTTCTCAGGGACAGTTATGTTCCGTCGACGTTCTGAGGATGTGGCGTTGACGCGGGCCACCGAGATGCTGACGATACCATGGAAGCGCACGACCGATGATTGTTGTACGCAGTCACAAATGATACAGACTGTCTACTGACGCGTCGAGTCGAGCAGTGGTGGAGCGGTACCGCATCGCGTCAGGGTCCTGCTCCTCCTCCCTCCCGCCGACAGACGCGCGGCATCTGTTTCACCTACAAGACAAGCGCTCACTGTCTTCATACTAGGATCGATCGAAGGACGGACGAATTTTGGATGTACGTCATCTACTGGGCACTCTGGAATAAAAGGGAGCGCAGATGTTCGAGTCGCTAGGGGTACAACGCTTCCTACTTCCTACCATCAGCACAAACAGTGACTACTTCGATTGTACTCGATGAACAACGTCACGGGAGCTACCATGGACGCCATATCTCGGAACATTGGTACTCTATACAACGCACTCTCGCGCCATGTTAGTCACCATCCTGGCTTCTTTGCCACCGGTGCTATCCTCACTCTTTCCACACCTTGGCTCTACAAAAACTATCTTGAGTTTCTCGCAATCGGCCCTGGTGGACTGCCTTACAACGCGCGAGGCTGGCTTATAGCTCTGTTCTTGAAGCTGTTTGCACTAGAACCGCTTGAGACGACAAGCTACGATACGGATCCCAACCAGACAACATGGATTAAGGGCCCGGAGAGTATACCGGAGAGACGGGGGGCGAGGCCTACATCAGGTTTTCATGTGCTTCCCGCCAGGCAGTTCAGCAAAGTACCCCCTCAGGAGCTAGGAGATGTGAGTCCTGCGTCCCTGATCATCTACAGCGCTTAACCCTTGCATCCGCCTCCTACAGCGTCTACAGGCAATAGCTGACCGTCTAGTCAAGCTGAACCCGACGCTTGTCGAGTACGGCATGTCCCCAAACGAACGCAGGCATCCTGGCGTCTTGATCGCTGGTAGCCTTCCAACCACGCACGAGGCGGCGAAAGGGTCACGTAGGGAGATCTTCCATGTCCACCCCTCGGACCACTCGATGCACGCGTTACTCGCCCCTCAGGACGCGAAACTGGGTGAGTTCAGCGCTCGACTCCTGTCCACGGTGTCAGGCACATGATTGATCCTCCTATCTCTAGTCATCGAGCGCAATTGGGGCGAGAGGCATGGCATGGCCGGCGCGGTCGCATTTGGGCTGCCACGCGAGTATACCTGGATATACGCCCCGCGTAACCAGGAAGAACTTGACGTCGTCGAGAAGATCCTCATCGGGGCTATTGGCTTCATGACCAACAGTCGAACCGTCAACCACTAGCCCCCGACACCCCCCATTCCTTTTTTCCCCCTCAAATGTACCTTCTGACGCTACTCCGTAGCATTGTTCAGGCCTTTCGCGTCTCCTCAAATAGTTATCAGACTTTCTCGTGTACCTTTTACTCGCAAATATAGCTCACATCGTTAACTTCGTCCCTCGTGTTTTGGTTGTGCATTGCTGTCCGTGGAAAGCGATGTGATCGATTCTGGTGAAGGGACTTGCACATGCAGAGGCCGGTGAATGGTATCACGACTTGTGAAGAGTTGTCCTGCTATCACGGCCTGAGAATGGCGAAGCGAGCTTCACTTGACGTAACCTTGAGGATAGACACAACCTGCTAGTTAACCACTTGTGCACGTCTGCACATCATATGGCCTGTGGGACGCGGGATCAGGAGAGACATGAGGCTAGATTTGTCCCTCTTCGGGACAGAGGATGTTGGATCTTGCAATTGCAATGCATGGTTGGGCGCCTCATTGAGACATCGAGGTTCGGTTTGAGCTTCAGTGGCGTGGCGTCTGGCACGCGGCACACTAGTTCGAGCGTTAGTGTGAGTGAGGACATATAGACTGAAAAGCATGGGACTACACCTCGATCCCGCTGGGGTCTAAAAGAGAGCGGGTGGAAGTAAGAGGGAGGATGCGAGCTCAGGTCAGACCGGGGAGTTCGTACGGCAGTCGACATTGGTTTGGACCTGTCCAGAGTATCAGTCGCGATACAACCCCGCCGCTGACCATTGGGGTTTCTGCCACATTTCTCGCAGACAACCTGGTTTATGGTTGATCCATTCGCGAGCATTGGAGTACGTGAAGTCAGGTCTATGCAAATCATCATCCTAAAGCCATTAGACAGTAGTGTTATAGAGTTAGTGTAATCTGCGAAGAGCCCCAAAGAATGGGCTCATAGTCTCCACGAAGTTTGACGTCTTTTACATATCGCACCAAAATGGTGTCCAAACCAGTCACGATGAATCAATAGACTCGGGGTATTTATGTACGCGGTACATAGTTGCTGGCTGAGCTCGATCGCCCGTGTGGCGGCCAGCGAGCCCAGGCTGGGAAGCACTGCACGTTCACAAGCGGCACCGCCGCTCAGGTTAGGGCGGGCATGTCAACATAGCCCGCAGTCGGGTGTGTTGTTTAGCGGTCGCACTGATCAAGGTTGAAGTAGTGACCAATGCGAGGCTCGACAGAGGGATCGCGGTTCTGGAGCCAGCCGTTGACGAACTGGACCAGGCTGTAGAGAGGTTATGGCAATGGTCAACGAGAAATCAGAAAGAAGAGGTAGGAGATTGTACTGACTAGTCGAGGTTGTTCTGGCAAGTGCAGCAGGGGGTGGTAGCGGCGGCGGTAGCTTTGGCCTAGGAAGAGGCAAGAATGAACGAAATCCCTAGACCTAGAGTGAATCAATACTTACAACAGTGAGACCTTGGAACCAGCCGTTGTATTGGCCAATAGCCTTGAGGACGTTGCCACCGTTGTTGCTGATCAGTCCGGAGAAGAAATCTGCGCCGGTCATGATGTTGTACCACTACGCAACGCGCCACACGTCAGACACGTCGAATAACTAGCCGAGCGGATGTACTTACAGGCTCCTTGCAGTTGCCGTTGGGTGCAGCACCACATTTATCCTGGGCATAATCAGTTTACACGGGTTCGACAATGGATCGATGCGTGCGCACAGACCTTGGTGATCTGCATCAAACCTTGCTCGCCAGCACCACCAGTCATGTCGGGGTTGCACGAACTCTCTTGCATAGCGATGGATGCCAAGAAGATAGGTGGTACTGAGAGGAATTGTTGGAGCATATCCAAATAGTAAGGAAAGACACGTACCACCGAATTGGCCACCATACTGCTCGAAGAGGGAAACGTAAGGAGCGCAGTTTTTGAAGGGCGTGTTGGGAGCCTTCAGAGCAGTAGCAAGGTCCATGGCAATGAGGTCGCCGACAGTGACGGGAGGCGGGGTCCAACCACTGCCCTCAACACCGCAGTTGAGGAATGATTCGGCGCCGTTAGGACCAGTCAAGGGAGTGATCTTGGCTGTACGAGACAAATCGTGTCAATATCCCGATCTTGTTAGATGAATAATTGCCAGCTCACAGGTAGCTCCAACATCACCGCACTGGGCATCAACAACATGAAGCAGACCGTTCGAACTACCGCTCGTCTTCACCGCAGCCGATGAGGTTTGCTTCGCGGGAGCAGCAGCCTTGGTGGTGGTAGTCTTCGCGGCTTCCTTTGCGGGGCTGGGGCTGGAGTCGGCCTTCGCCTCATCGGTAGCCTTAGCGGGGGCCTTCGTGGTCGCGGCTGCCTCCTTCGTGGACGCGGGTGCAGCTTGGCTGGACTACATAAACCCGTTATTGTTAGAAAATGCCTCACTCGACGCGCGCAAAAATGTAGAGCAGCTCACCGTGGGTCGTGGCTTGCATCTCTTTTGCTTCGGAGCAGCAGGGTGACTGAAGTTGGAGTCGATCTCGCGGCGGGCGTGACGGGCGTGCGCGTTCGTGAGGTCGCGACCTGAGTGTGGAGAGGCCGCTTGCGCGACGCCGGTGGCGACAACGAGCCAGATAAAAGTGAGTGTGAGCTTCATGACGAACGAGTGGACTGCAAAAGAGCGTGGAGTGGAAGGTGAAAGTTGAGAGCAAGGTTGAGTGAGAGAAGGAACGAGCGCTGGCAACCGTTTTACGGACCGCGTTGGTTTGCACGCGGTTGCGACCATGCAAAAGCGTTGGCTTGGCGGTGCGTTGCCTCCTTCCAACCTGCATCAAAACTCGAACAAATCGTCCACGGCGCATCTCCGAACTGTCGACTGCCCTCTCAATCTCTCCCATATGAGGTCTGAAGAAGTCGCCAAGCGGGCCAAAAGGGAAGAGATCCCGCTCAACAACCGCAACTGGAGGTGGGAGACGGTCTCAGGCGTCGGAAAGCCGCATGCGTTCACGAGCATGTGTACATGTTGCCCATCGAGAAATTCCATGATCCGTATCTGTGCCTGGCGAGTTAAAAGCCTCACTGTGTGACAACTGTGTAATGCAGTTGCCGGCGTCGATCAGTGAAGACAGTTGTTCTCTATCGTCACTCTGGCGCTCTTGGCCTCATCCGTCTAGACAATGCTGCTCAGGTCAAAGTGCTTTTGGCCTGGCTCCTTCACCGCGACACCCTTCTCTGTGACGATAGCAGTGATCAGCTCCGCCGGCGTAACGTCAAAGCTCGGGTTATACACTCCTTCCAGCCCTTCCGGAGTGACCATGACAGTCGCTTGTTCCTTTACACCGTCCGAGTTCACGTCAAACGGGTAGAGAGCGCCGCGGACAAGGCACGCCTCCAGGGGCGGCCGGTGTTCGATCGGGATTCTGCGAAGCACGGTTGACTTATTGGCACCTTCAAGAACGACATGCAACTCACCCGCTGCCGTCTGCAACTTCAAGGTCTACAGTGCTCACGGGGGCTACAACGATGAAAGGTATGTTGTGTCTTGCGGCGAGTACAGCGGCGTTGTACGTCCCGATCTGCGTCATGCAAGGTCAGCGACTATGGACGCGTCGCTTGTCGGAAACGGCGGACCTTGTTTGCCGTGTCTCCGTTCTTGGCGATTCTATCCGCACCGACAGCTATCCGGATATTCAGTACAACGCGAGGCTCTTGGCATAGGTACATTAGACGCACCGATGCCTGCGATGTTGTTGTGTTGGAAGAGAGAACCAACCATACTGTCACACAGCATAACCGATGAAATCTTGAGAGACTGTAGCTCGAAGGCGGTCAAGCTGAAAATCGTAAGCCTTGAAACTAAACCATTGGATCGATCAAACAACTCACCGGGATCCCTGGTGGTATGGCGTAGATTGCGTGAAGAAGGCCTGCTTCAGCTTGCCTGTCTCGTGCAGATAGGTGATGAGCCCGAGCGCTGTCCCGTAGCCCTGCCGCGACCCGTCAACACATTCTCAGAATTAAGCAGGGCGTGCATACCGAGGTCGCAAGTGAACCGGTATTGCAGACCGTCATGACCTTCAGGTCCTTTCCGGTCCCGCCCGCCTTCTGCACTTGCTCAATTAACCACTCGCCACCCCATTTCGACATCTCCTTGTTCCTCGACACATCTTCAGCGTCAATGGTCTTGCCTTCCTCGATCAGCTCCTGCACAATCACGCGTGCATCCTTGTCCGCGGCGACTCCGGCCTCCAGGACTTTGGCCAAGCGGCGCGTCGCGGCACCGAGGTTAACTGCCGTCGGACGAGCAGTGTATAGAAACGCAAGGATGGGCGCAACGTGCTCTTTGACCGCCACCGGCGAAGCGAGGAAGGCAGGGGCAGGGGTTGCCTCAAGAGCCCGTGCGAGATGGGACGCGACAGACAGCGCAGCAAGCGACGCGATAGCGGGTGCCCCACGAATCTTAGACAAAATCAACATATGCATCATCCTAACGCGCCTCCAAGCGTACCTTCATGGACTTAATAGCATCGTGGGCTTGCTCGATGGTGCCGATCTCGAGGAACTCGACTGTGTGTGGTAGTAGAAGCTGGTTCACAATCTCAATCTTGTTACCGGTCGTTCTGATCGAGGTCAAGCCAGCCATTCTGAACCAAGAGGGGGCTAAAGAGAGGAGCAACGAGCTGGGGGTGCCGCGGCGAGGTGGTGAGAGTCGAAGACATCGCTGAGACGCGAGAATCTCGGGCGGCAATGGCGCGATAATGATCCTGCACGTGACTAAACAGGCGCCCATCCCGAGCGCTACCTTTTCCGGACCACGGCGGGATTTTGAAGCGCCCCCACGATACCTTCAGACCGACAGAATCAAATTGCAGGTACGAAGTCTACCCTCTATGTGCGAAGTAAAATTGCTATGCAAGCACGCTAATCGTGTAGTACCCGTTGGAGCCATCTAGGTCTACAATTTCACAGTCGAGCAAACTTCCATCGCCGATCTGTGTCTCAACGCAGGCGAAATCCATATCCTGAACCCCAAAATTCGTAATCAGCTCTCAGGTACGCGCACAAATGTGGTGAGTACGTACTCTATCGAGGACCGCCATGGGATGATCTGCAATGCAAGACATTGTCAGTATTCAGCATAGGGGCCTCGCGTGAGAAATAAAGGAATTCAGGACTTACGCCAGATGCCCGCGTTGTACATGATGCCCTGCCCGGCGGAGGCAACAAAAGCGCGCATCGTACTCAAGTCCGGCTTGTCGCCCTGATCGTTCAGCGCGACTACGACTAGATAGCGAGTTCCGGGGTTCGCGAGCGTGTCTCCGACACGCGCAGGGGCGCCTCCCATCGGAATAAACGCCTGCGTCGTGCACGGGTGCCGTTCCAAAAGTTTCACCTCCCACACCGCGTCTCCCGCATCGTGGCTGGGGCTGAGGCTGATCGGGCTGCAGCGATACACCGAAATCCCAGGCGTCGCACCCGCGTCTGGCGCATACGAGTCACCTAGCAGCGCGAGCTTATGGAACTTGCGCGCGCTGCCTTGGTTCGCGGATGTAACACGCGTCGTGCGGGGAGCGGGTACGGCGTGTGTGTCGGCGTAGGCTTGGATGACCGCGCCGAACGGTGCGAACGCCTCGGCTGTCAAGGGAAGGGCGGGTATGGCGGGGGGACCCGCACGCGCGCTCGCACCGAAAGCCGGCCCTAAATAATCGTTTACAGATGTCGGGGATGCTTGGTGTTGCGCCTCGCTCTCGATCGCGGGGCCGTCTGTATATGTCTGGCTTGTCGCGGCTGCGCCAGAAACACCGGTGACGCCGTGCAGCCTGCGTCCCAGCACCCTGACGCGCTTGATCCCGCCATCGGGAAAGATGATCAGCTTTACGTGAGTATACGGCATTTCCGTGTTGACGAGTTGGAAGTAGTGTTGCCGATGCGGTCCCAGCCGTGTGCGCGGCAAAATAACCGACCACTGGTCGTCTGCAACGCTTTGGGGAATCAGCTCGGCGCTATGCACCGCGTGCAGCTCGCAAAACTCTGGAAAGTTTCCCTTGAAATGGGCAGTATCGATCTCGACGGTGGAAAGCAACCCTGCATGTCCTCTATGTCAATGGCCGATCAAGTTCGGAGGAGAAAATGGTCAACGATCAGCAGGTCGACCGTGGAGCTCGCAGCTAGCGGCGTAGGAAACTCACAATTTAATTATCGCCCAATCTTTGTGACCCTTCTCGCGGCTGCGCCGTGTTTCCCAGCCGTCACCCATGTCTTTGCCTGCCCGCCGATCCAAGACAAGGTTTAGCACCAGCGGGGCCAAAAGTGCGTAGAGCGTACCTCTTCCTGGGAGGATTAGGTTCGAGCCCACACCGAAGTGTTGATCGGACGTGAACACGACGCGTGCGCCCGAAAATACGTGCGCCAGGTCGAACTGTGCGTCCAGCTCGGCGGGAAACACCGGGGTCACTAGCCCATACACACGGAAACGTGCCTAGCGGCGTCGGACATCAGAAAAGACGGTGATGACCCATTACACAGATTGTGCAGGTGTGCAGGTTAATTTGTTGAAGAAAGGTATGATTTCGTCAGCACAACCAAAATGAATCGCAAAAAAGGCGGTGCGCTTACGATGCCCCCGTCGGGGTACATGTTGAGTTTGATGTAGTTGACGCCAGCGGACGGTGGGATCTTGAATAAATGCCGCGCGCTCGGTCCGAGGGCCACTCGGGGAAGAATCTCGAGCCACTGCCAGACGAGGAGAACGTGAAAAGTGGCGGCATCAGCAAAACGCGGACGCTCCGACGTGAAGTGCGAGTGTCACCCTTGAGTCCGCCTGTTTTGGATGCGCCTCATCGGAGGCATACAAAGCGTCAACAGACACCTCTGGCGCCTCGTTGCCTGCGTGACCGGACCATGGTTAGTGAGTGTCGTGAACGGTCGGTGCATGGTTGACTATTTTGTACCGTTGAAATGTGCGGTGTCCACGTCGAACCCGAAAACTGCGCCCGGACAGCCAAGCCTGATGATGCACCTACAAATGTGGCCAGCAACACCGTCAGACATTGTGATGCATAGCCCCTATGTGTCTTACATACCAATCATACGCAGGATTATGCCGGCGGGTCTCCCAACCGCTAAACAATGCGCCTTTCGGACCAAATTGGCCTTTCAAGCTCGGCGCGGGCTGCAGGCGACGAGTGACCGTGAGCGATGAACAATGAGAGTGATGGGATAGTCTGCATACCTCCACGAGAAGTAATTGGTATGCTTCCGCGAAGAACTCATCTGACACAGAACAGACCTGGCCTCCAAGCGCGACGCTTGACAATTCTGCTCGCGCGGTGTTGTCAGCTGGCGACTCCGGAAATACTCGCGTGACACACGTACCGATCGTAGTCGAGAAAGTCTCAGCGAACTTGTCAAGCGATACCCGTTCAAAACTCATTTCCGCTCGTTGATTCCTGCCGTGTTCAAGTTTGCTTGTTGCGATGCTTTCCTGTGTGGAGTTGGATCGAGTCAAGGCTGGCTCCGTCTTATCGATCCGAGCTCTCTGCACGCGGGACCAAATATCAATTCAGTACGCATGGACGAGATAGCGTTGGCGAGATACGCATCCGAAGCCGCGATTGGCGAAGAGCTGTGCACGGGGTCCTGGAGGCAGAATGGTCTCGGAGTTCCAATCTCATGTCGGCAGGAATGTTGCCGCGAATGTCCTGTTTGACGCACAACTCGATGAGGATTGCACACAACGGACTCATTTCGAATTTGCCGATGCTGCCATAATGTTGACAATCTCCAAGTGACAAACAACGGTCCGGTGGTGCATCCGTGCGTGCACGGGTCAGTGCGCTGCAGTCGGGCGTCGGAGAAATACCGCTCGAGCGCGACCTGCGCGGGAGTGGGCAGAGCTGGTCGTATTGTGAGTGGGGGGCATTCGTACAACATGTTTGCGCGATGTGGCGTCCTCGGAGCAAGTACCGGAGAGGCTGAGATGTTGGGATCGATCATCATACTGACAAGTTTGTAGCCAGCGCAGCTCTTGGTACGCACTCACCTTTCGAGTCGTCGAGCATCGCATCACTGGATGCGATGCAGTATTCAGTCACTCTAAAGCTACCTGCGTGCTCGTCATCGGAACCATGTGTTCGAAGCCGGACACCGGCACCTGGGAATGATAACGAGTGGCCGTCGCGATTGCAAGTTGTCAATAGACTTGCAACTGACCGTCGGACGAATTTGAGATGCCAGATGGAACGCTGTGGCTGTTTCTGATCGTTCATGCATCTTGAAGTAACGTTCGTAGTGGTAGACCTCGAGTCAAGTATACACGACACCCGCTCTCTTTCGAATCAGCTACTGGCGCCAAAGAGGCCGACGGCATAATTCAAACTCACCCCGCTAGCATTAATATCACAGGTGGGTCTCCAGCGGTAAAGAAGGTCCCGAAGGAGATCCTCCGAGGCGTTTGCGAGTTCAGCCGCGAGCTCTAAGCAGCCCCAGCACCCGTTCCTCGGCCAGCACAGCACTGTACTCGCGACATAAAAGCCTCGTAGTCGGTGTCTGCTGGGCGTGTTTCCGTGTCTCCTCGCTGTCCACACGACCTAGCTCACATGGGTGGCCACCAGAGACGGATCTCGAAACGGAAGGTCCGCGTCGCTGGGAGAGAACCGACTTCCTCATTGGGAGCCTGTGGCTGAGGATCCTCGCATCGGGTAATCACATGCTGGTGGTCCGACCATCTTACATGCACTGCAAGCCAGCTATGCGGCACTCGCATCGTCTTTGTGCTCTACGTCCACCACCGCCATCCAGGACATGATAGACCACCTCTTGGGCAGACCAAATCCATCATGGAAACGAGCTCAGGTATGCAGACACAGCGGCCAATCCGTTTACCCGATGTTGACATCATCTTTCTAATCCCCGCAGGTGTTCTTCGTCGTCTTCTTCTGGTTGTGGAGGATATTGCATGGTGAACCTCAAGGACCTCGAATATTATGGATTAGACGTGCAAACAGGGCCCTCAGTACGTGTTTCTCCCTCATGGTGGCGCGCACGGTCCTTACACGCCTACCGCAGAGCGCTTCTCGCCGTGGCAACTGGTGGTTAGCACATTGACTGGCGTTTACGCTGTGCGCAATTTAGACAAGATTCTAGGGCTTGGATGTGGGTGTCTCGATACTCGATGACCGTGCTTTACCGTGAACTTACGTTCTCACTGCACTATCAGCTCCAGAACCCCTTGCAAACTTGGTGAGCCGAGAACGTCGTGCATATTTACCACAGGCTTGTGATCACGACTTTCTCAGTATTCACCCACATACTATCGGGCAACATGGATCTCAACTGGATTGGACGCGGGGTTTGCCACCGCCATGTCGATACGTCCTAGATGGCTCCGAGATATATGCTCAATCTTGTTTTCCGTATACTACATCATCTATGCCACCGAAGCCGACGAAAAGGTACACTAATAGTCGCTGTCCGCACCGTACTAAGCTAATCATGGTTCCTGTCTCAGCTCCGTCGGTTTCGCGCTGTTCCAACGGTCGAGATGCTCCGCGCAACGTGGGAGAAAACGACCAACCCATATGTACGTTTCAGATGCACGAGTCTCGCATGGAATAGTGGCGTAACGGCACAACCTTGATTTTACAGATACGCGCCGTTACCTACTATCCGCGAGTTTCCATTCGGCGCAAGCTCGTTCTCCCGCGTCCTGGTGACTCGACGTATCAGAGGCCCATCACGGCGTGGTTGTACTTCGCACCCCCAGAACATCAGCTGCGTCGTGCAACTGAGCTCATCCTAGATTTCCCCGGCGGCGGATTCATTTCCATGACGCCTGAGCACCACGAAGACCGCCTGCGTATGTGGGCCGTGCGGACGGGGAAGCCTGTCCTGTCCATCGAGTACGGCAAGGCCCCCGAGTGTAAGCACGCAAAATGGTTCGTTCAAGATACGAACTTGTGAAACTTACCCTTCTATTGCGCAGATCCGTACCCCTTCGCAATTGATGAGTGTTTTGATGTTTATCGGACGCTCGTCGCGTCGGCGGGAGACCTCATCGGGATGTCGGGGTCCAGATTCGACGTTATTTTCACGGGAGACTCTGCGTAAGCACACACCTTTGCCGTCAGGGACTCGGCACGGTGACGTAGTGCGCTAACACGTTGTGCCTTCGCAGGGGAGCGCATGTTGCCGTGGCCGTAATGATCAAGATCCTGGAGACGCAACTCCCCGTGCCTCATCCGCTTGCCTTGCAGCTCAACTACGCGGCACTCGACTTCAACTTCACCTCATGGATGTCACCTAGTAACCTGCGAGTCCTGCAATCTGAACAATCATCCGGGCATTTGTCTGGGCTCGCCGAGCAGAAAGACCACTTCAAACACATCAGCCCACTGTCGATGGTGGGTGATAGAAAGGTTGTCCGACGCCGTCGCAGCTGGAAGGACGCTATCAGGGAATTGACGTCTCCCGTCAGTGAACGGCCGCCGGGGAGCGTGCGGGTCCGGGCTGTGTCGTCTGCGGTCAAGAGCACGCAGTCTGCACCGGCGAAGTCACATGGTCGTGTCTATCTTCAGCATGAGCTATCGTCGTCTGCACTGGATGAGGCAGGGAGTTTAGCGGATGAGGAGGATGGTGCCGACCTCAACGCGGTTGCGGAAGAGGACAAGCCCATCTCAGCCCGTGTGCGCTTCAATCCCGTCGTGAACCAAGTCGAACTGCAGCCCCCGCAGAAGGAGGTCGAGGTGGAGGCTAGCGCGAGCTCGCCTTCAGCCACGGACCCGGTGCTGCCACTGGGCACGCGTCTGACAATGACCAGCCGGACAGGGTACTTCCAGGACCGCATCATCTCGCCTAGCATGGTGCGTATGGGCTGTGCTCTGCATTGACGATTGCTAACGGTCAACATATGACTCACCATAGATGCGCGCTATGGCGATTTTGTTCATCGGGCCCCACCGCAACCCCGACTTCGCGTCTGACTACCACCTCTCGCCGGTGCTTTCCCCCAGCCACCTGCTCGCGCAGTTCCCACCGCTGCTGATGACCTGCGGCGAGAAAGATCCGTTTGTGGACGATACTGTGATCTTTGCGGGGCGCGTGCGCGAGGCAAAGCGCGCGCGTCGCCGCGAGCTCGAGGGTGTGCTCGGTGCGAAGCGACCACGGCTCGGCGAGCACCTGCGCATGAGTGTGTATGACAGCGATGAGAGCGCGTTGAAGCGCGAGTTGGAGTTACTGGTGAGCCAGAGCGAGGAGGACTGGGTGCAGATGCACATCTTCTCCGAGTGGAGCCACGGTTACATGCAAATGGCACCGCTGATGCAAGAAGCCCGCACGGTGATCAACGAGCTTGCAGACTGGATGGACGAGGTCTTCGAGGGTGAGCGCGGGAGGAGCCGTGGCCGCAAGTCTGGTCAGGAGCGGCGCAGCTCGAAGAAGCGATCGTCGGCGGTGCACACCGACGACGGGTCAACACCGTTCGCATCAGAGACCGAGCTGGAGACGGAGACGGACGACCCGCTTACCTTCGCCCCGAAGAAGAGATCCCCACCCAGTTCATTTAGCAGTTCGCAGGATCAGACTGCGGGGTCTGCGCCATCACCATCGGCGTCGCGACCGCGCCAGAGCAGCAGGAACACATCTGGGCGGCAGACAAACGGAGTCGACAACGGGCCTGACGGTGTTGCGAATGGCGTCGCGCAGCCCCTGGCTCGTACGGTCGCCAGCCAGGACATGTTCGGTGGCACCGGCATCGCCTTCGCCTCGCAGGCCCCCACGCAAGCGAACGGATCGGTCGCGAAGTCGGGTAGTGGCCTGTCCCATCAGCGGCTCCCGTCGCCGCCTACTGCTGCTGCCTCCAAAGCAGGATCTCCGGGGCGTGCAGGGCAGAAGATCAGCGAATCAGAGCTCATGCGCCGGCGACGGCTGTTGGACTCGCACCTAATCGTGAGCGATACACCCCCACCGCGGTAAGACGGCGCGAGCGGTGCGGCTGGGGCCCGCGCAGCGACGCGCTGCCGCCGCACGCGTGTATGATGGCGAATTCGAAGTCCCGGACGTGCATGCCAAGCGTGCTGTGCCGAGTCGGGCTGTAAACATACTATGTATCTATACCATAATTCATGTAATCCTACTTGTATCGAGGATTCGGAGACGGCGAGCTCGTGCACGCGAGGATTAGTGTGCACGATTGCCTTGGCCCGATGGCAGGGGCTCCACCTGCAACACAAACGACGACGGCGGGCGATCGCGAGGCAGCACGAGATTGCGCGTAGTGCGCTCTGAAACACACTGGGGACGGAAGATGATCAGGCCCAATCATGTTTGCATTTAATTTAGCAAGATTTGTTAGGTCGACGCCCGTGGTCGACGGCGGGCATTGGGACGCGTCGAGAGATGGAATTGCGGGTGTAAGGATGGGGCCTGGACCGCTGTGCGGTCTCAATGTTGCAGGACGAGGGTGTGTGAAGTCATCGCAGAGCTGGGAGGCGGATTTCAGCGGAAAGGACGGTCTAAATCCCACCGAATCGGAGGTACGGTTTGGGAGGATTGACGGTGGACCCTTTGCAGGGTATGCGGCACTCACTGGCATCAGACGGATCGGGGGCCCTGCAGAGATTGGCGCGGGGACTCACCCTCTGTCCGGCCACGCTCGTCAGAGATGCTGGAATTGGTCAGAGGTGGTCAGACCCGGAGAACCCGCGGGATTTTAGTGGGAGTCGGGACGAACACCGCCACTTGTTTCATCGGGCATAACAGTTCAAGACCCAAGAGAATCAAAGGGGCGCTCGTCGGGCAGGGTCACCTACGGGGTCATCTGAGATTGGTCTCTGAGATTAGTCTCTGCGACCAGGTCAGGACTTGACACTCAGCAATGCCACTCCTTCGCCTCGGTGACAAGTCACATATAGAGCGCTCAACCACCGGTCATCCAAATGGCCCTCTTTATAAACAAGTCAGTCGTCCTCTCCATCC
The DNA here is from genome assembly GCA_001969225.1 of Ceriporiopsis andreanae CBS 279.92. NCBI lineage: Eukaryota > Fungi > Basidiomycota > Agaricomycetes > Polyporales > Meruliaceae > Ceriporiopsis > Ceriporiopsis andreanae. The sequence goes on along the minus strand of ALYI01003834.1, from coordinate 42,315 downwards.
TCCCCCCACCTACTATCGAGATTCCCGCGCTCATCAGCCCATCACTGCTCCTCCTTCCCGGCTGCCGAGTATCTAGGTTATTACAGGACACGCTCCCAGTCAACATACTCAGGCGCGCCGTACCAGGTTCTCTCACCAGGAACACTTATATTCACGGCGTCTGAAAGCATGGAAGTCGACTCCAGAATGCACGCGGCAGGCTTCCTCAATACTTATCCTCCGCACGTCTTCGATTCCTACACCACGCTGTCCTCTCGCGACTTTCTCCCCAATTCCTCCCTCCAGCAGCCCTCCTACATGACGTCCGCTACTCAGGGCCACCACCAGCACCAGCTCCCGCCGATACGCGGCTACACCGACTATTCCGGCTCAGGCGGCCTCGCAGGCAGCTTCGGTGGTGGCGCCTCACTTTATGGTTCGGGCCAGTCCTCGTCCATGTTGTCCGCGCAGGTCCCTCCGAGCAGCCACCGGTACTCCTCGTCGTTCCCGTCAATCCAACAGTCGCAGTACCGGCTGCACCCCGATGCTTGGAACGACCGCCCGTCACTGCCCTCGCGGAGCCTGTCGTCGGGCTCGAGCACGCCGTTGAGCGTCCCGTCGCTAATGTCCTCGCCGTCGCGCCGGGAAACTCGGAAGAGCCCGAATGGAGAGGCGGAGCGTGCGCCGCAGGCCGCGCTACTGTACGAGCACTCGCAGAAGCTGCTCTCGTCGTCGTCGCGCGGCAGCGGGCCGTACGGTTCGACCACGAACGGGCGCTTTACACTCCCGCCCATCATGCCGGTGGAGAAACAGCAGGTCACGACGAGCGCGACGCAAGCAGCGAGCGCAAGCCGCCGGCGGAACGAGGCGCACTTTAGGTGCCCGGTCGAGGGGTGTGGCAGCACGTTCACTCGGCGGTTCAACCTCCGAGGTAAGCTAGTTTGCGCCTGCGGCGCCGCCCTGGTACCGCGTCTCGACCTCGACTCACGTACGTCATGATTGTGCAGGCCATTTGCGGTCCCATACGGAAGAGCGTCCGTTCGTGTGCGAGTGGCCCGGGTGCGGAAAGGGCTTCGCGCGCCAGCACGATTGCAAGTACGTCCTCTCTGCGTTTTGGCGGCTGTGGACCTACATCGCTCATGGTGACGCTATTGCACCGCTTTCCTACCGCGAATTAGACGACATCAGGCTCTGCACACAACGCGATCACAGACATCAAATGTCTGTCAAGGTTGTGGAAAAACGTTCTCCAGGCTTGACGCCCTCAACGTACGTTCTGCTGTCCTCCGCCGTTTCTGGGCCGCACTGACGAGAACGGTGCCTCTATTCATTGTTGATACCGTGCATGCCCTTTAGCGCCACCGTGAGTGTATTTAGGGCTATCTGGCATGGGCACGCTGATCCACGTTGCGGGGCCAGTGAAATCAGAAGGGGCGACGGAATGCAAGCAGACAGCAGAGACGGTGGCCATTGCGGCGCGTCTGAGCCCAAACGACGACGAGTGGGAAGCTCGGAGCGAGTCTCTGGAGCGGAAGCCGTCCGTGTAAATCGCGCGTGTTTCGGATGTGTTTGTTTTAAATTATTCGCACTGTTGTTTTGGATTCATAGCACCCGCCGCATCTGTGTACTCATGACCGCATTTTCCTTCCGTGTACCAACAGACTCTTGCACAGGATAGATACAGCATTTGACGCGCCATGGTTCTTTGATCGATTGAGCGATGCGGTGCATGACGAGCGATGGGACCAGAGTAGGACGTGACCTGCGTGAGGAGGATGAGACCGGGCGCGGAGGAGAATATAGCGGTTTCGTCGAGAGCGGCGAGGGGGCTGACTGTGGGCGTGACCTGGACTCGAGGTAGCTTGCCTCCGAGTTGACCGGAGTATGCGATAATGCATCGCGGGATCCGTATCGGGACCAGCAGGCGTCTTCCCCGATGCACTCGACGCTCGCGGCGCTAGGTAGGCGGGCTCGCTCCCAGTATGGAAGGCGTTGAAGATGGATGCTCGCCGCTCACTCCCCGCCCGACGCGCTTTCAGAGGTCAATGAGAAGTCTCTCTGCGCTGTGGGAAGAGACGTGCAATCCTAGCCAACTGCCTCTGATCTGCGCGTTCCTCGACTGCCTCCCAAGGGTCGCCATGATCATCATTCATACGCAGACGTGCTACGTTGGCGTGTCGGTCCTTGCACCACCGGAGGGTCCTCACGGTCTTGTATAGCATCTTCTTCAGCTCCTGCAACAGTGTTGCCCCGCACGCTGGTGCCATCACAATATCGGCACATCCAGATGTGCTCATCGCCCGCTGGCGGCCCCTTTGCAAAGCTTGTATACAGTCAGCAGACCCAGGCTGCATCACAACATGCAGGGTCGTCCAGAATGCGAAGAACGTGATGCCGGACCCTCGAGTCGCGTCTAATTCTGCATTCCTGCACCTGCATGGAGTCGGAAAGCCTCCGATAGGTAGCTGCAACGAGCCTGTGGGCTGAACGCACCATGCCAGGCTAGCACACCCACGGAGAAACCCAGGATGCGTGAGGAATCCGAATGGCATGAACTGGGATTGATAAGGGACCAGGGGTACCGGTAGAGAGCCGCATCTCAATGCGATTGATGAGAGATATGAGACGGGGACGGCGCACGGCACGCACCCAGGCAGACCGCGAAGGGTCGCCCTCGGCACGATAGCCGCCAACACCTTGTGTGTGACGCGGCAGCATCACGCTGGGCAAGCTTGCGGCTGGTGATGCGCTCCCCAGATACATAGATCCAGCGCACGACAGTTTCCGAATCGGCGGCAAGCACCCGCTTCGGGTAGCGCGAGACGCGACGTAGCGCCATTGATCCAGAGCCGACGGGGCGGGGGCCGTGCGGAGGCAGTGTAAGGTACTGGTGTGTTTGGCGTTGCCGCGTAGCGGAGGGGATGGGGATCCTGGACGTCTCGCGGGTAGGATGGTGTTCGAGTGCCTTCGGGGATGATCGCCTAGTGTCTGCGCACGTAATCGGTCGTGCTGTTTCAACGTGCGCGCTGTTGTATCCAGGAGCACGGGTAGAGTGGGAAGAAAAGAGTTGCTGACAGTAACGAGCGGCGGGGATGAATTGTTATGATTTGAACTTACTACGATCGCAAGCGCGAAGTGATGGGATGCTTTGTGATGATCCTGTGGCGTCGAAAGCAATGTAAGCTGATGTAGGCAGTGCAGAGCAGCAAAAATGTACGATACGCGAGATGTGGAATGTTCCCAACGCCGAGGGCTCTTACAGTCATTCGACAAGCTCGATACTTCACCTGGAAAAAAAATGTGTTAGTCCCACGACTTGCCCACGACGGTCAATGCGTAATATCCTAAAACTTTCCCTTGCAGGAAAAAAACTTACAATCGACGTTTCGTAACCTCGCACCTTCCTCGTCGGTTTCGAGCGCGGGTATCAACGTCGAGTGACGGCCAGCACAGCAAGCGTAGCGTCGGTGTGTAGATCCACGGTTAGCGCCGAGTTGGTGGGGCGCCACAAAGGCTCGATCCCGCCGGCAAGATGCATCTCGGAGGAAAATCACGTGCAGGGGCCTCCGCCTCCTCACCCGGTCCGTACGCTGGCTGTTCATCACTTTACTCCTTGCCTTCTACCACGACCTCGCCGCCATGTCGCTGTCCATGCTCGTCGGCGGCGCCGACTGTGGCCCCTCCAACCCCCTCCAGGGCCTCTCCAAGCAGTTCGACCGCGACCGTGGCCTCCAGCAGGTACGCTTGAGTACGGCATCTAGTTCAGAGTCCCTCGCTTAACCCCGCATTCCAGGACCACTTCGGATCGTCTAGGGCTGGGTCATCCAAAGAGGTGTGTGCGTTCCGCGAGTCACTGCTGGTGACCATCATGACGTGAGCTGCCACAGGGCTTCCGTACACAGTACTCTTCGGGGCGCGGCGCAGACCAGGACGCTGCCCGCTTCTTTTCTAGTGGCCAGTCGTCTGCTGCAGCACTGCAAGCATCAGCGCCATACGACCTCTCAGCGCTGCACACGTCTCTCCCAGCGTTCCACTTTGCCCAAAGCCCCGTTCAAACGCCCCCTGTGTCGAGCCCGGCCCCTGCCACGGCGGCATGGGCCACCGACTTCATGCAGCTGCAATCACCTATCCAGAAGCCCCTTTCACAACAAGACATAGGTTCACAACAGCAGCACACTCCAATGCAGATGCAGATGCAGAATACGTCTTACGAGGCAGCACAAGGTATGTCGCTAGAAATCGGCCGTAGGCTCGGGTCGGGTGATGTCTAATTCAAGCATGCGGATCAGGAGCCATGCAATGGACGCCCGCTCCGATGGCTTTCGCCAATCGCCTGAACACCATGCCGTTCCAGCCATACGCAGTGCCGCAACAAACACCGCAAGTTGCTGATGGTAAGTCCGTGTATATTGAGTAGCTGACATCGTCTGACAGCGGTACCTTTCAGATTCTCGGTGGAAAGAAGCCTTTATGTCCCATGAGGCGCTTGCCACTATCGAAAGTGTACCTGCTGTCGTCGAATTCGAATCGCAACAGAACAAAATGGAGGACCCGGACGAGCTTGCCCGTGCGGCGGGGCAGGTCATTGATGCCGTGCGCCACGAACAGAATCCCAAATTCCAGAATAGCCAGTTCCTCGGATTGATGAAGCAATTGAGAGACAAGGATGTCGTCGTTGAGGGCGACAAGATGATACCCAAGGAGGAATCGAGCGGGTGGGCGGCAGACTTCCAGAGCACAGTCGACGTGAAAGGTAAGGGGCGCGCGCTTCCCCCCACAACAGCACTTCGGAACTCCGGCCCGACCGCCGTGCCCATGAATACAACCGCGTCATCATCCGCCGGGATACAAGAGAATGTTAGCGATAGTTCTGCAGATTTGTTGTCTGTGGAAGAGGAGATTGACGCATGTTTTCGGCAGGAAAATGATGACTACATCCAATACTGGCACAGCGCGGCGTCGATGCAACCGTCGGCACAGAAGACGGGCACGTCGACTCTAGGACAACGACAGGGAGCTGAATGGGATCAGTTGCAAGAGGATTGGGATAAGTTTGAGGCGACAACGACAGGGTTGCGTCCAGTGTCGGAGTATCAGTTTCAACAGAACAACCCATATCTTCTAGGGGAAGCGTCCAAGACGCGTCATCATGCGATGCATGACGAGTTCAGCTCGTTTTACGAGGTATGCACGCCTTATTCGCGCTCACAGGTCCGTGATCCCGATGTTTATGTCCATTTTTACAGAGCGTGCTTGAGCTCGAGGCAGCGGTCCAGCGCGCGCCTCACGACGCGTCTGCCTGGTTCGATCTCGGTGTGAAGCAACAAGAGAATGAACGCGAACAGAAGGCGATCCACGCGCTACGCCGTGCGCTCCAGCTCTCGCCGGACCTCCTTCCCGCGTGGCTCGCGCTCGCGGTGTCGCACACCAATGACGGGGATCGCCAGGGCGCCTACACAGCCGTGCGCGAGTGGGTCGCTCGCAACGATCGCTATGCGGCTGCGGTGCAAGCGTACGAGGCGCGCAGAGGTATGAGCGAAGACGCAACGCAGGCAGAGAGGTTCAACGATCTAATCGAGTGCTTAATCGACATGGCGCGGAGCGACGCGAGCGGGGAGGTCGATGCGGACATCCAGGTCGCGCTCGCGATATTGATGAATACCAATGAGGTGCGTACTACGTGCGGAAGATAAGCTTCTATGCTCGTGACTCACATGCTTTTTTTGCGCACAAGGCATACGAGAAGGCAACGGACTGTTTCAAAACTGCTCTTGCTGTGCGCCCTGACGTGAGTACGCCTCGGACTTTGTTGTCTCAATAAGCTTCTGACAATGCCAAAAGGACTGGCAGCTCTACAACCGAGTGGGTGCGACCCTCGCAAATAGCGGACAGCCGGAAGAAGCGTTGCAGTATTATTACAGAGCGCTAGAACTTAATCCCGCGTACATTCGTGCGAGGTGTGTTTCTCTCACACAGAAGCATATTGTGGCGTTGCTCACAGGGTGTCATAGGTTCAACCTCGGAATCTCGTGCATAAACCTTCGCGTGCGTGTCCGTCGCACAAAATGAAGTGTGAACGTTTATGCTAATCTCGGTGTTTTCTTCCGTTGCAGCGTTACCAAGAAGCCTCGCAGCACATCCTCGACGCGCTCGTGCTTCAGGACAGTGACAGCGTCCGGGAACCAGACGGCACGCACGACAAGCGCGGTGTGGTGTCCTCAGCGCTGTGGGACAGTCTGAAGACATGCTGCCTGCACATGCAGCGAATTGACCTGGCGACAATCTGCGACCGCCAGGACCTTGACGGTATGATCACCGGTTGTCACGCCCCCCAGACGCGGTGCTGATTAACGGGTCCCATCTAGCCTTTCGATTTAACTATCCGATTCAATAATCGCGCTTGTAGCGAAGTCAGGCGTGTCGCGCGCGTGTCGTCATAATGCATGTGTCTTGGTCAATGCGGTGCATGCGATTGGCCGCCCTGGATAGCATGTGCGGGCAAAATGAGCCGCCGCGGGCCAATATGTTGGACATCAGTCAGATTGGTGGTAATGTGAGACTTCCCGTGATACCGACGACTCCGAACGAGTGAGCAGACGCGAGGGAGAATCGATTTAGCACGCTTTCCGCATTTTGGACCGGTCTGTGAAGGTCTGCGCGCGTCATCCCCGCACTATGCACATGCGGGGACGGCGGGCCCAGAGCAGCGTAATTGCGGGGTACGGGATGCCTCCGTCGGCGCATATCGCCGCAGCGTCGGGCTCTGACGACGCGACTTGGCCCACGACCTGGGCATGGTTATTATTTTCGGGCTAGTAAAACTTGTGATGCCGGACGTCCACGCCGCGTCGCCGGCGGAGCGCGTCCAGCTGCTCTTCGAGGTAGGAGTCGAGTATTGTTTGGATGTCCATGCCTTTGAAGACATCGATATCCACGACCTGCAGTGCGGGGAATTTGACAGCGTCCGCGAGTACGTGGGCCACCGCGCGGAAAGGCATGCGCGCGAGCTCGTCTTTGTCGCTCGCGCCGTTCGCCCTCACCTCGAGGCGCACCGTATGTAGCTCTGGGACCTGAAGTTGGCCAAGCATAGTGCTGACGTAACGGAGGTCGGGCACGACGTTGCCATATCCCTGAATAACTACGCGCAGCGTGGCGAGGCACAGCGTGCGGAGCGCGGTGCAGACACTCAATGTGCGCTTTTGCAAGAACAGCGGTATAGCCTCTGTGGACAAAAATAAGCCATGTCATCATGAGAAAATGTCAGCGTGAGTGGCCACGTCAATCTGACAGCTATGACGACGCACCGGTCGGCTGTCCGTCGTCTGTGCGTTCCTGGTCGACGAACCCGAGTTTGAGATGCTGGAGGGTCGGTCCGACCTTCTGCAAAAGGTTGTGTAGAGGCGCGAAATCGCGTTCGTTCACGTCGAGAATATGCAGTGTCTCCAAGTTCCTGTGCATGTCAAGGTCCCCAAGGCTGCGCAAGAAGTTGACCATGATGGGGTCATCTGGCTCGCGTTCCGCGATCGTCAGTTCCTTCACTTGAGGTAGCATGTGCGGACGTATGGCACACACTTGACGCGGACGGTCGTGAGCCGGGTCGAGCGAGTTTTCTTCAAATGTCGCGGTCTCGAGCTCGGGCATCAGAGAGAAGAGGTCGACAAGAGTGCTCCGACGATGGACAAGGCAGTAGCGAACGCGCAGGACGCGTACCGACAGTGGGGTCACCCTCTGGATCATTTTCGTCATCGAGGGGCGGAGGTGCATGCCTTGCAGGTCGAGCACGCGTAGATGGGTCAGCTTGGCCAGGAGCAGCGCGAAGCCCAACGAGTCCCACATGTCGAAAGGCGGCGAAGACGAGCGGCGGGGCACGACGTGGAGCTCGCGGACGTAGAACGCGAGAAACCTGAGCTCGTGTAGGAGCATATAGAAACGGCGGAACGCGTCGCGATTGAGCGTGACGAGCTCAAATTGCAGCGCCAGTGCACGGGGGCGCAAGATCTTGGACGCGAGGGCGCAGGCTGCGAGCTCTTGTGGGCAGTCGCGGAGATTGGAGAGGATCATGTCAGTCAGTTCCGGGGGTAGTCTCGGGCACGGGTGCAGTCCATCAGTCCCAGAGGCAATGTTAGGCGGGGATTCCATCGGACGATTCTAGTGTGCTATTGGTCGGCAGTGGTGGTGGACGGCAAGAGAGAGGGGGAGTGATGTGCGCACGCTCGTTGGATTGCTTTAAATATATATACAGGATTGGCCAGGGGCCGCGCCCCGACGCGGCGGAGAGGCACCTCCGTCATGGCCCGCGGGAGGACGCGGGCCAGCAGGAGGACAGATAAGATGACCGGCGCGGGTCGCCACGCACAGCGTCGTGATGCCCACTAACGCCCTGCACACGATTGGCTAGCGGTGCGCATACGTCAAGGGACACACAGGGACCCATACGAGGATTGGCGGACTCTCGTCACTGCATAACGCACGCGAAGCGAGGGCAGCCCACGCGGGCGACGATCAACGTTATTCGCCGGCATCTCATTCGCGCGACGCCACGACGGTACGCGCGATCTGCCACGGGTCGTCCCAGATTTCGGTCGACGCGAGTCCGCCCTCCGTGCGCAGGATCGACGCCACATCGTGCGCCTGCCCGCGACCCACCTCGACTGCGAGCACGCCGCGGGGCGCCAGCAGCCCGCCATGAGCGACGAGGCCTGCGATGGCATGGTAGAAGGTGAGGCCCTTGCCCTCCTGTGTACCTTCCGGGTGCGCGTCCGGGTCTCCGAGCAGCGCGCGCGCGTCCTCAAAGTCCTTGACAGACCGCGGGAGCGCGTCGTACTCGCGCTGGGGAATATACGGCGGGTTCGCGGTGACCACGTCAAATGGCGGACATAGGCCGGGCGTGTGGAGGAAGCGTGGGTCGCGCAGGTTGGCCAAGAGCGGGCGGAAGGTGTTGCACTCGGACGGAGGCTCGCACGGTGCGGAGGAATCGTCGAGTGTAATTTTGCACGCGCGCGCGTTATCCTGCGCGAGATGCACGGCGTCCGTGGAAATGTCCACGCCGCAAGCGCGAACACTGCCGGCCGGCCATAGGGCACAGAGCAGGAGTGGAATACAGCCTGAACCCGTGCAGAGATCAAGAAGCCTGAGTGGTTTCTGTGGCGAGGGCCGAATGTGTTGCGCGAGGCGGATGGTCCACGCTTCTGTTTCAGGTCGCGGGATGAGTACAGGCGGGCGGGTCAAGAGGGACAAAATTCCGAATGGCTGCGTGCCTGGTTGAAGCACGCGTTGAGGCTCGTGCGGATTACTCAAGGATGCGTGCTACGGACCAAGGATGTACTGAAGGGGTTCCCCGGCCGCCCTGCGTATCACCATGCGCGCGAGGTCGCCCTGCGCTGCCTTCATCCACCGCAGCTCGTGCATTGCCTGTTGCTTGCCAAGTGTCTTTGCGAGCACCGTGAGCATTTTCGCGTCCATTGGTAAGTTTTGTGGTGAGATGTTGCGAGAATACAGGCTGCGTATTTCTAGCGGATGACAATTCTCCGGCGTTTAATGGGCGCTCCCCGTCCGCATTGGGTTAGGCTTAGGTAACCAGGTGGTCAGCGTGTGAAAATCAGGGTAAGAAATACTCTCCCTCCCATGATTATCCGGCCTCGGAACGGCGCTGCCGATCCATTCAGATCTCTCATTATTGCCTATTCGGGCGCGCGCACCCCGCTTCTGAATTTCCGGCGGCTAATTTCGGCCGGCCCGCTGGTATTTTTGAGGCCGAAGCGACCGCCACGATCCTGGGGTTAGACGCCCGTAAAGAGTACTCTATCCCCCTCTCTGGGCGAGTTTCAATTTGACTGTCAACTCGACTAACCTCAGACGACGACGACCACCTCGCCCTCGACGCCCTCCACACCGCCAACGACAACGAACACATCCTGTTCGCTTTATGCTTTCACGCCGCAATCATGCTCTCCGCACAATCTCATGACCAGTCCTCCCTCGGCCTCTCGATGTCCGCGCACCAGATATTCTCAGGAGCACCGTCCTCCATATCCGCAAACTCCTCCACCACAACCGACAAACAGAAAAAGACCCAGTTGAAGCGAAAACAGCGCCTCAACGACGCAGCCAGCGACAGCGCTGACTCCAGTTCCCAACCTCGCACTCGCGACGGGCCAAAGAAAAAGAAGGCAAACCGTGCCTGTTTCCACTGCCAGAAAGCGCACTTGACATGCGACGATTGTGAGTCTCCCTGTCTTTTCACGCGTTGCTACGTCTTCTCTCCTCGACGCTTTTACCAACGGCGCGCGGGTCCCGGTGCTACGACGGCATTGGCGCGGGCGGCGTGGGTGGTGCCAAACCTACGATCCAGCGTTCTCTGCACTCAAACGAGCGGGCGCCATATGGATTGCACTGGCGTGGCTCCAGCGCATCCACATGGTGTACGTTCATCCTCTTGCGATTGTGTTCGGTACGCGGCCGAGTGGTTTTCACCCCGTTGACACGCTCCGCGCGTAATGCGGAGCATTGGGGAACAAGCACGGTCGAAGCGTCCTACGTACTGTTGGCCCCAGGATCTCATACATCTCCTCGCGTCCTGCGCGTGTCCAAAGAAGGTCTGGCTGTTGTCGATCCTGCCTGTTCCGCCTGATTCTCGTCGGGATCGTGCTGATTCGCTCGTGTTTACAGCTCGGCCGTGCCAGCGATGCATCAAGCGCGGGATGGCAGACAATTGTACCGAGGGCCATCGAAAGAAAGCCAAGTACCTGCTGGACGAAGAGGAGTTGGGTGCGTCACGTATGTCGAACAACTTTCACAGCATAGCTGTTCTAATATCCCGGTCCAGAGGCTCTGAAGCGGAGTAGACTCGGTTTAGACCCGTCTTCAAAAGACTCTGAAGCGCCCGAGTCGCAACGTAAATATCTTTTATCTTCTGGCCATGCCGCCCCACTTATTTTTGATCAGCAACCTCACAATCCGAAAGTGGCACATTCATTCCATCCGAGCCCATGTTCACCTCGTACGATCCTGCCACCACCTTCTCCTTTCCCCCCTCAGAAGCCGCCAACCTGGAGTACTCCATCCTATCTACTATCCTCGGTAGTGCACCAGATGCGACAAGCCCGACCCAGTCGCATCAGCAGCACTCAAATCAGTACGCTGCACAACCATCACCCGCCACCCTCGTCAACGGCGCCTGGCCAGGGGAGCCCACGTACCGCAACACGACATCCTCCTCGAATGGCTTCAACGCATCCACACCCACCGCATACACGGAACAACCTCTACCTATCCCGCCACCAGATACCAACGTGACCTCGTCCTCGACGAGCGACGCTTCCAACGGATTTTCTTCATCATCTGCCCCATATCAGCAGCCATCGTCTCAGTTTACGGCTCCCCGAAGCGGACCATCACCCGCCCAGGTTCCAGACTCTCAGTATCAAGACTATGCCGCGCCATCGCGGCAAGGTCAGTCGTCGCCCACGTCATTGCCGCAGTACAACGGTCAAACGACGCAGCCGCCGCTAGACCAACTATCGCCCCAGTCGTCCGCTGTGGCGCTTTTGCAGCGGCAACCGGCAGCGGCGCCGACACGCTCTAGCTCCGCCACCCTGGTGGACAGGACACAATCATCAGGGACGGCGTCGTGGGCGGGTCCGCCGCCATCGGAGCTGGAGTCGTTTGAGGGGCCGAGTGTGTACAAGTCGGTGACCAAGCCGTACGATTACACTGAGGGCTACCACTTCCTGATGAAGCACCTTCCCGGGCGGTATGTCGACAATAGCGTATGACGTCGTGTATGCAGCGCTGATCATGGTTGACTTGCAGGGGCTTCGAGAAGAACGACATCCTCCGCATCGTCAGGGCTCTGGCGATATACCGGCCCTCGCTCATCGCGCTGCAGATGCCGATGTCAGAGGAGGACGAGGTCTTCATCGAGAAGTGCTTCCAGCGCTCGTTGGTCGTGCGTATCCCGTCCTACCCCTGTCCGATGCCCAGCGTGTGACCTGACATCACAATCCGCTCTCAGGAACTCGACAAGCTTGTCTCGTTCAGCGGCACCCCCACACTAGCATGGCGCCGCACCGGCGAGATATGTTTGGTAGGCCCAGAGTTCTGCATGCTCACAGGTTGGGAGCGCGAAGAGCTCATTGGCCGGAAAAAATATATCTATGAAGTAAGTGTCTGTCTCCTGTCTGGTACACGTACCTGTACCCGCTCCGGGCCCGGCTGACCGACCTTTGCCTTGCCCAGCTGTTTGAGAACCAGTCCGTGGTGGAGTACTGGGAGAACTTCGCGAACCATGCGTTCGAGAACACGACACAGTCGGTATACTCTCATTGTGTGCTACTGAAGCCGTCGGGCGCGCCAGTGCCGTGTACTTTCTGTTTCTCCATTCGCAGGGACATCATGGATCTGCCTAGTCTGGTCATTGGTACGTCAGCTCTCCCCCTGCCGCGTTCACGTCGGTGATTCGTTTATTTTATAGGGCAATGGTTACCCCTTCTGTAGCCAGTCCTGTTGTCTCGCCCGACTCGCCGCGCTTTCCCTGGGACTTGTATCGCCTTACTCCTATGTCTATGTGTAATGCTAATGCCAAACACACCCGGTTCGCTCCTTTCATTTCTGCTCTTGTTTCTCTGACATCGCATCTTGCATCTTTCCTCTTCCTCCTTCTATTCTACCCTGCTTTACACTTGTCCTCGCTGCATTCCCGCTCCCCTAGACGGTTCTGTTTAAGCTATCGCATGAGAGCTATACAGGCCGTCGCTGTCCTTTGTGACCTTTGCTCTCACTTACACTCTCATGATCTCACCGTCCTTGCATGTACAGTTATGGTGTATTTATGGATAGAGGAGGCGGATAAAAATCATAAAAGACAGGCTGTTGGATATGAACACACGAGCGACGAGTACCGACGAGACTATCAGAGTTCGAAATCCAGATGAACAGACCAAGATGTGAAAGGCATAAGATATCCAACTCTCTCTACCCAGCGGCCAAGCGAACCGCTTAGACCGCGTCGCCCACCTGCGCGTACTCGCTCTCGATACCCGGCTCCATGAGGCACGCGTGGCCAATTATGAGCAGTCCTGAAGCGCCGACAACCCAGAAGAGTGTGCTGAGGGGTGACGAGATCCAGAGCAGTGGGATACCGACTACGAAGAGGACGGTGTAGAGCGTCTTTTGTGTGACTACGTGTTCGCCCATCTGCATCGGGTCAGGGCCTACAGTGGGCACTGTGAGTTTCACGAGACGATAGTCCGTTCGGGACAGGCTGGCGACGCACCGAATTTATTCACGGCGATGAAACCACCGACGAGGAACGCCATGGCGATCAGCAGGAGGGGATTTGTTAGGCTAGGAAGGGTAACGTTCAGTGGTCAAACATGCTTCGTCATTGGCGGCCGTGCGTACAGAGCGTAGACCGCGAGGCCTGCGACGATGACACCATAGTTTCCTGAAGCCAAGACGGTCAGTTAGCGAATGTGCAAAGTGACACAGAGGGGTAGACCGGCGTACCTGAGAAGTATCGTGTGTTGTACGATATTCGCTACACAGCTCGGGCGATCAGAATTCGTCAATGGCTTGGCGGGGGTAAACATACCGAGGTCGCCTGGTTCATGTCTGCTGGCCGCGAGATACGGTGGTGGTCAAAGAACTCATTGACAGGGCGCAGTGCGCTCAGGCGGGTTTCCTGGAGACGGACAATGGGCAGGCAGTGGGCAGTGAGTCGTTGCTCCATCGGGGCGCCTTGGCCGATACGCACCCTGAAAGACTTGAGGGTTTCTGAGACACGTAGAATGGCCTCCATTGCGATAATTTATGAAGTGGGTGGGGTGAAAGAGGGCAGGTTGTGTGCGAGCTGCAGCGGTGGTCGTGGTCGTTGTGAAAGGGTCGTATTTACGGGCTTGCGAGTCAGGCGCCCGGACTGCGACGCGTCTACCTGCGGCGCAGCGCCCGCCGCGCATTGTCCTCGACCACCACCCTCCACGTCTTCCAGACCAGCCATTCAAGTGCGCAGTCTCGCGCGCATCACCGCATTTCTCCTGCGCATCACCTCACTGCAGCAGCACGTCCAGCGTTCGCGGCCATGATCCGTCGCGACCCGACCATGATACCCATGACCGACAACGACATCCAGGAGGTCCGCGATGTTCTCCTCGAGCGGCGGCAATGGACATCGTACATCAAATCGGACGATCAGCTTGAGAAAGAGACGAAACAAGTGGAGGCACTGAAGAGGAGGGAGCTGAAGTCGCAAAAGGAGAGGCTTGGGCTGTAAGACGCGTCTCTGGTGACGCTCGTCTCCGTAAATGTCGATGAGAGTGAGTATAAACGACAGATTCTCCACAGAGACAGTCACCAATTGACAGCGCAGGTCTAGTCAATGGGGCGACAAGCCTATTTTCGCCGTAATAGCGCATTTTGTATCGGTAGCAAGGTCCCCATTCCCCAAAACTCCGCACCCAACCCTTCAGCATCCGTGTGCTAGTGTGTGCTGTAGGTGAAGGAGCTCATGTCACGTTTGACAGTACCGATTCGACGACATTCGAGGTCGGCTGCCTTTTCTATGCTCACAACACACTTGGCGACACTCACTCTTTCGTGGCGTGATTCGTGGTGATCCTGTCAGAGGCTGCGTGCAGTGGGAGGCGAGACAGCTTTGGTGAGTGCATATATGCGCCCTCGTCTTGTCCTTCATGCGTCGTCTGAGTTGTTCACGGCAGTCCCTGAATTTACTGCAAACAACTGATTGCAGTCTTCCCTTTCGTGTTCTGCATTTGCAACACCGGTCTATCTCTGTGCCTTATGCTTTTCCTTCATGCAGAATGTTATTTCTGCATGTGGTGTGGATGGTATGCACTTATTGTGCTTGTCAAGATGCTGATGAAGGCCGTTGCTCACAGCCGCACTTGGTATCATACGCACGGCATTTGTCACGGACATGGCATGTCTGCACATTGGTGTGTCATTTCACAGACGCTAAGTTTCATTTTACCTAGCCCAGCGCCGTCACTCGGTGTATCTTTCCCCGTCCGACAATTTTCGCGGACTTTCGGTCAAATTCTTCGGTTGCACAGGGATGTCTCGTTGTCAGACCGCCAAACAACGTTCTCATACCCTGTACCGTCAAGCCCAGATCCTTGATGATATTGTTGGTATACATGGCCTGCGGCTGACAAGAACAGATGAAAGTCTAAGACATACTTCTGGCGAGAGTGGGAGGAAACAGAAACAAGTCAGTCACAAGGACACAGCGCCAGTGTCTCAGGAATATGATCTTTGCCCGCAGATTCTATATCCCCGCTCTTCTCATCGCTCCCCTCGTCGTTCTGTCGCAATTCGTCGCTTCCCCATCTCAAACGTCGTTTCAGGTAGAGCGCAACCCATGTCAGTGCGAGCAAGACAGGGACCTCTACAAGCGGCCCGATAGTTGCTGCCAACGCCTGGTCCGAGCCGACGCCATAAACGGCTATGCACACGGCAATTGCAAGTTCCTGCAAATTTTTGCCATCAGTGGATGTCGCTGTCATCGGTGTCGCAATCCGTTTACGTGTGATCTGTACTCACAAAGTTGTTACTCCCCGCAGTGAACGCCTGCACCACGGCCATATCGTATCGGTACGCGCTGGAATATTTCTCTCCCGTTCGATTGGACAGACGCCACACGAGAGCGAAGCCTGCGGTCCACATGACGCAAAAGTAGAGGATCATGGGCACAAAGACGCGGAAGACGGGCCCGAGGTTGTGAACGATGTGGTGCCCCTGGTATGCGAACATGACGACGATCGTGTAGAGCAGGCCCAGCAGCGCGAGTGGCGAGAACCAGGGCAAGAAGCGTGTTTCGAAAAAGCGTGGGGAAGTGAGCGTGAGCATCACAACGCGTGTGAGCAGTCCTAGGACTAGCGGAATGCCAAGATACTGTGTAATGGTCAGTATATAAGCTTGTGACTAAAATTGTAGGCCACTCACGATTAGAACAGATATGGCGACATCTCCGTAGTCGACGTGTATAGAGGATCCCGCAGGCTCGCCGCCGATAATGTTCACGAAGAGGAGGGAGTATGGCGAGTACAATATGATCTGGAGGACGCTATTGATAACAACTAATATCGCGCAGTAGTTTGGGTCACCACCCGCAAGCTGGTTCCAAATCATGACCATCGCGATGCAGCGCGCGAGACCGACCATGATCACGCCTGTGCGGTACGTCGGGAGATCGGGAAGCGTCGCCCACGCAAGACCAAGCATGATGAATGGGCCGACGATCCAATTCAGTAGTAGCGAGATGGCGATGTGCTGGTACAAACTGCGCGTGCTGAACAGCTTAGGAAGTGCCTCGTATCGAACCTTGGTGAGGATGGGCCACATCATGACGATGAGGCCGATAGCGATGGCTGAATAATACACAGGCTACTTGAGCCATACTTCGTACGAGCATAAAATGAGGACGTACGGACGGATACGCTTTTGAAGCGCACGGTATCGAACGCTGGCTGTACGTTGGGCACAAACTCGCCGATCACGACGCCCACGATCATGCATAACAAGATGAGTGGAGTCAGCAGCCGGTCAAGCAAACTCAAGCGGGTCACCAGCGCTACAAATACACCGGGTAAGTTGCTTGCTCCCATTCTTTGTGTCGCATTCGAGTTCACCTTTCCCAGAAGGTTGTGGCGCCGTTTGTGCCACGAGGGCTGGCGGGCATGCTGTCCCGTCAGCTACAGGCTCCATTGGCAGACGGGGGGCGGTTGTACAGTCTAGGATGAGGGTGTGTATCTGCTGAAAGACCTCGAAAGTTACGTGGGTATTGCTAGACCATGCTACGTTCGTTCTCGCACTTATATGGCTCTAGTTTCGAATTGCCAATGGCATTGCTAAGGCGCCTGGCTCTCGCAACTACAAATTTCAAATCCCTCTCCAAATCCAGCAATTCTTTGCTTCTTGCGGCACATTCCGATCAGTGTCGGTCCAAATGAGGAAAGTACTGTAGTTGGGAACTCAAGGCGAGGAGGCATTGGAAGACACTTCAAACACACACTGTGCGTCATTCCACATTCAGTCTTGCCTGCGTCTTCTTCGTGGGACCATCCAGGAAGATTAATACGGACTTTATAAACCCGCAGACTCCCTCAACGAAAGCATGTTGCTCCTCCGAACTTTTCCCCGTGTAGCTTGCCCGCCACTGCCATCCACATTCCCCAGTATTCTTGCACTCCGAACTCGCAAAGTGCACGTCGACATGGATATTGCGAAGGATGTCGCTGATCGCATGATGGGCAACGCCGCTAACGGCTTCCGCCAGACGGACGTGAGCGATCTACAAGGCAGGGTATGTTGGTAACTATGTATCTGCATTAGCTGCTGACATCTCCTTTCCTTTCACCCCATGTCAACAGACTGCGCTGGTCACCGGCGGAAGTGGCGGCATAGGCTTTGAGACCGCTCGCGTGCTGGCTCTCGCCAAGGCGCGCGTTCTCCTACTGGCGCGAAAGAAGGAAAACGCGGAGCAGGCTATCTCCAAGATGAAAGAATCAGCTCCAGAAGGCCAGTCAGCCGATATCACGTTCGTTCAATGCGACCTCGGCAATCTAGACAATGTGAAAAGCGTTGCGGACAGACTAGGGGCAACGGAAGAAAGGATGGATCTTGTTCGTCGTCCCTTCATACGCATGAATTGCTTCCTGATATATTATCGTCCGACGCCAGCTGATATGCGATGCTGGCGTTGGAGTAAACAAGTACGCAGAATCATCCGATACTATCGACCGTCACATGGCAGTCAATCAGTTCGGCCACTTCTTGCTCGTCAATCGGTTGCTGCCGCTGTTGCGAAAGACAGCCGCCATCTCCTCCGCGCCTCCTCCCCGTGTGGTCGTGGTTTCCTCCGAGCTGCACCGTGATTCGCCTTCAAACACAGAATTTGCCTCGCTTGCGGAGATAAACGACCCGTCAATCCGTGCCGACCAGCTCTACGGTCGCTCGAAACTTGCCAACATCCTCTGGGTCAAATACGGGCTACAAAACCGCGTATTCTTCCCCAACAGTGACCGCATCATCGCGCTTGCCGTGCACCCCGGTGCAGTCCACACAGGGCAGCAAGATCAGTTCAAGGAAGCATACGGGCAAGTGTTCGGCACAATCATGAAATACGCGGTCGTGCCGTTCATGCGCAACCCGGATCAGGGCAGCCTGAGCACGCTGTGGGCAGCAACAAGCGACGATATTGAGATGAATGGCTGGCAGGGCAAGTATTTCTCCGATCCTGGTGTTCTCGGAGGAGAGAGCAAGCAGGCATGTGACCCTGAGCTCGGGGCGGCGAGGCTGTGGAAACTCTGCGAAGAGGTGGTTAGCAGCAACGCTGGCGCGGACGGGTTATTACCGTGGGATGCGGGCAAATCATGAGCAGCGGCAGTGGTTTACAGGTCTTTTGTGAGTATACAACGACTCACGAAACATCACATTTGACACAAGAGGCATAGGTACATGGCATAATGGCATATAGGCATATCAGGTGTAATCGCAGAAACACAGAGAACACGTCAGAAGTTTGGGTTTTCGTGTCAGTTATACGAGTCAGGACCAAGGTGAGACAGAAGCGTCAGTAGAAGATTGGGGCATAGTGCACGAAGAACAGAAAGATACACTTTGATGTTACAAGTTACGCAACCAGGACTGATTGCTATACAAAAAATCTTTCAGGACCTTGAAGAGGTGAACGAGAGGAGTGAAGTTATCATCATTGGTGAAGATGACCGTCTAAGCTTCGACGCAAGGTGCGCCGCGGCAGCCTGAAACGGGTACGTCCTCGTTCCAGGGCAGGTTGTGGTCGATGTAGATCAGCTGACCCGCCTCGAGAAGCGAGTCGAGCTTCTCTTCGAGCGACGCCTGTCCCGAGGGGTCGTCTTTCGGGTACTCACGCTCGGACGAAACCTCGTCCTCGTCCGTGTCGGGGTATAGTAGTTCCCCAATGATAGGCGCCTCCTCGAGGTGCTGCGAAGAGAACGGTGCAACAACCTCGGCAGGCGCGATGCGTGTCACGCTGGACAGCGAGTTGAAAGTAGCGGCGGGTGGCGTCGTCGTCGTCGGGGTGCGGTCAACAACAGGGGACTGGGCCGGCACGGTAGGGCGGAAACGAACCCTCGTGGCGCGTGCCAATCGCTCCTTTTGCCTCTGACTCTCCTCCTCCGTCAGTGGCACGCTGGCCTTGCGCTTCAGCGACGGCACCGGGATAGCAGGCGCGGCTAGAACAGCAGGAGCAGCGAGCGGAGCAGCGTCTGTGGATGACTTAGAAAGCCTCCTGCTGGGAGCAGGCCATCTGTAGCCGGCATCGCGCTTCACAGTCCTCGCCGTCGCCGCGGTCGGCGTGTAATCGTCGTCGTCGTCGACGTCGTCGTCATCATTATCACCGTGGCTGTGGTGGCGCTTCTTCGCGGTGTGATTTCCCTCGTCGTCGGACGCGTGCCGCTTCTTCGCATTGGCTGCCTTGGCCGTTGGCTTCTTGATACGGATGACCAAGCTGCGTTTAGAAGCCTGCGGCGGCGTCTCTACAACTTCGCTCCGAGGTCCATACAGCTCGGCTTCGATCGCGGCGGCTTCAGCGATATCAGCTGCGTCTTGGCGAGCTTTCTTCAACGCCCTCTGACGCGCCCGCTTTTCCTTGCGAGTTTTCTTCAAGGTAATCTTGGTGACGGGGCGCTTGACGGAATGCTTCCAAGTAACGTGCGTCCTCAGAGAGGCCGAACTGGCACAGGGGCGTCTTGAAGTGCAGAAACGGGGTGCATCAAGCGCGTTAGATCGATGGTCCCGGGACAAAGGAGTGTACGTACTGGCAATAGGGACAGAAGAAACCATTCCACAACGTTTCCATGTCAATGAAGAGGTACGAAGCCACAGCTTCCATGTGCGTTTGCTCCACCATGTGTTCTTTCTGTACCTTCACGACTTTCGAACACAGACGACAAGTCTTTCGCATATTTATGAGCGGGATGTATCAAACATTAGATGCCAGTGCTCACCGAAGTATTACCATTTTCATCCGGGGCAAAGAGGCTCTCGCGATATACCTTAGCGTCTAGCTTGCGCTGTTTCAATGCCCACTCCAACCTGTCGGCAGACGGAGTAGTCGAAGGGATCTTCAACCGCGTCGACGCATCTGAAGCCGACCGAAGCGTCGAAAGCTCCTTCTCCGCGGTACGCCAGAGGAGTAGCTCCAAATTGCCAAGCTGGAGTGGATTGGTCCGTGTCGAGTACAACTCAAAGTTCTTGTCGAAGGAAGGAGGTGGAGGAGGTGCCGGGCGCTCTCCGCTGCACGACGCCATGTGTCTCTTCACTACATCTTCGCGATCCGTCACAGGGGAACTAGTGTCATGGCGGGGACAAAGAGAATAGTGAGCAAGCGCACCGCAACGATCAAGCGTGGGTGCATACCTGCATACCGGACACACATATGCACGCCAGAGGGTGTCGAACTCTACCCAAAGATACAGCGCAAGAGCTTCGATGTGAGCCCTTGTGTACAGCCGGTGTCTGTCTGACCGGGCATTCTGTTTGGTCAAAGCGCCTCGGCACAAGCGACATCTCTAGGGACGACCCGGCATGGTCAGTGGTCGTTTTTAGGTGAGGAAGGGGCGCGATAAGGACTGACCGTGCGATTCTGGCTCTGTAAAAGTCCCAGCCTGTCTATATACGCTTCTTCGGATATGCCGCGCTTTTCGAGAGCCCACACGATCCGGTCCTGTATGGTGGTCACCGAGGCAGGGATTTGCAGCTTATTTTCAGCCGATTGCCGCAAGTGCGTGAGCGCAAGCTCTACGTTGTGCTTGGGAGAACCTTCGGGATACACCTCGAAATTGACGTTGAATGCGTGTCCCGTCCCAAGGTTCACTGCAGCCGGAATTGCGGCCATCGCGAGCTGCGGTGGCGGCACCATGAAAGAGAGTATGTTTAGTTGGATTTTGCGAATGTATACGAGGGTCGATGAAGTGGATAGAGCAGCTGTGGCGTGGTCAGAGACCACCAACTGTGGCGCAACCTCCTGGCGGTGTGGGAAAAAAGAGGGCGACGTGCGCCAAAGGCCAGCTCTCGGCAAACCCTCAATTGATGGGCCACACAACCAGGCCCCTTCTGATACGAACATTGGCAAAGCTCGTTTTCATCTGTACATCTCAGGCCGGATACTTCAACGAGCGACGAACACCATATCTAGGCGACATCGTAGCAGAGGAGGCGTTGATGGTAGGACCGTCACCCAGTGGCCGAGCCCCGAGTCTTCGACGAGTCTTTACGAGGGCAGCTAATGTCACACATAGACTGAGACTTTGTAACGCGACTGCCGCGTATGTTTTCATGTTCTCAAAGTGATATCCTTGTGTGTGGCGTATACCTGCCGCCACATTACGACCCGTGAGACGAACCTAAGAGATGCGCCGGCGGGGAAGGCGCTCTGGAGAAAATACTGCGAACATCACGGTGAGGTCAAGAGGCGGGAGTTACGTTACAAGGAACAGAGGAACGCGAATATATGAACCCGAGACTGTCTGTAGACTTGCGTCGAATGGGCGTAGGGAGGCGAAGGGAGCGGGCGACACAACGACGCGACCCTGAGGGCAAATATGTACAAATAATATAGAATATATTTAGCGCCCGAAGAATAACGACTTTGTTCCTCTCATCATGGTGTACGGACAGCATCCCTCCGAAGTTTCGGTCTGTCGTTGCGCATACACGATTATCGCTAGTTTGAATGAGTGGCGATCTGATGGTCACGCCGTAAGTAACAAAACAACTTCAGTCCAGTGTCTGATCATAGAAGGCGCAAGCGTAGTAGGCTCGTTGCCAGCCGTTTCTTTTCCCGAGTCTAACGCAAGTGAGACTGGAGGTTTTGCAGTTCTAGCAATAGATGCCAAGACTCAAACATGCAGGAACACAGAGGTTGGCCCATGCTTTGTGGTACTAATACATAGCAGGTACGTGATCGCTTGGTACAACATGACAAAGTCCATACCTAACCAGGGGAAGTACAATGGAAACGGCATTGCGTGAGCGCATACAAGGGAGAGGGGTGGCAAAATCTGACTCCTGAGTTGCACTATGATCACCATTAGTGTAGCCACCAGTCGTGCCTGCTGGATCAATCTTGACGAAGCGTTCGCGGATTAACTTCAATGCACTTTGCGAGGCCAGGGAAGGTTTTGGACGATCAATGCCGGATGCTATTGGATGGCGTCCTCGGGTGAGATTCTACCGTGGGCCCAGGTGCGGGAGCTGTCGTGGGTCGGGTTTCATATCCCTCGGTCGCTCGTGCTTCCTGGACTTTCTCCTTCTAGTGCAACACCTGATCCTCGCCCAAATACCACGTATCCCCTGTGGGTGAGGGCGCCGTGCGGTCAGTTTGTGGTGATGGCGATGCTGGCCTGGCCCGGACAGCAGTCTTGCCAGGAGAGGATGCTGCATCGGACGCTTCATCAGCAGGTAGGACAAACCTGACCCGACGCGAACCAGTCCTCAGAGTCGGAGTGTTTTCTCGCTCTGAATCTCCCCTATGCTCCGAACGGTGGGCTCGGCTACCCTTGCGGTCCTCTACGCGCGTGTCGTCGTTCAGTATCTGGTTCGTCTGTGATGGCTTCTTCGGGCTCAACGGCTGAGCCACAGGCCGCTCCAACTTCCCAGGAATGCGAATAACAAGTCGTACTTTGGGTTGAGGTACCTGCTGTGCCTCTTCACCGCCCGAAACGACACTGTCGCCGTTATCATCCGCAGAGCTGCGCGAAGACGGATAAGCGCAGTCATTCCCTTCGCCCCCGTCCTCATCCAACAAGCTGAGCGGTGAGCTGGAACGGTCCCCTTCGTCGTCACTCCCGTCATCGTCATACCAGGTGGGTGAGGGACTGCCCATGCACTTGTAATTCGTGCCTGATTTGCCAAGGGCAGCGGGGTCTTCAACGCCTCTCGTATCCTGTCGAAGTCCTCCCGTGGCGATCTTTGGCGTTGGCACGCGCGTCTGCATCGCGGCAGTCTTGCGACGCCTTTCCGTAAGATTGGTTCCATTACGGGTGCTGCAATGACGGGCAACTATATGATGTGCCAGGCCGGCACCACCATCGGCATCGCATCTGAGTGTGCAGAGACACGATTCAAGACAATTTAGAACGAAATGCCAGCACGGAATAGTATGATAGTACGAACCTGCACTGGGGACACGGATTGCTCCCCCCAGACATGGACTCGGAGAATGCGACGTGGAGGTATGCTGCAGCGGCCTCTATATGCGCCTGTTTAAGTGCATGTTTAGTCCGATTTGTCACGTCTCTCCGACCCTTTGGGCATAGGAGGCATATCTGTCAGATGTGCGATCAGCGACACAGAAACATACAAGAGTTGGGCGGACGATACTACTCGCCTCTTCTTTACCGTCATCCGGTTCTTCAAAGAAGCTTTTCACGAAGACAGTGAGGTCCAGTTCACGTTGTTTCACCGCCCAAATCAACCCATCCACGGCTGGAAAATCTGGAGGTATCTCCAAGAGAGGCTGGCACTGGATGTCGCGGATTTCACGCAGGTCAGTCTCCTTGGTTCGAATTTCGGTTACTACTTTTCCGACCGTTTCCCCCCCGAAACCCCCTAGGTACAACTCGAATTCGGGATTGTAAAGTACGGCGTTTTGAGCCGCCGTAGAGTCGTTCTGTTCGGAGCTCCTTGGTCCAGAGTTCATGAGCCCCAGGCCGGCCGGTCCAATAATCATGTGCGAGCTGACTTCAGTAGGTGAATTCTCGCCTACAGGGTGCTTCGTGTGTTTGGAAATATGGTATTGTTCGCGCTCGGACGCCACAGTGACGCTTGAGAGTCTAGTTAGAAAAAGTGATGCACTGCTATTACAAAATAGAACACACCCGCAAACTGGACACGCCCACTCGTGCCACATAGTATCGAGGTCCACCCAGAGGTAATCCGCGGTATTGCTGGCATGACGGTAAGTCGAGCAGTGTCTGTCGAAGCTGTCACGGCCTCGCTTGGCCAAAAGAACACGGCACAACTTGCACTGCGCAGGCTGTCACGATTCAGTCGGTCGAATTAGCTCGCGTCAGAGTAGTAGACAGGAAGTCACTTACCTCTTGAGATTCGGTCGGTAAAAGACCCAAGCCACTCAAGAAGTCAGCTTCCGGTATGCCCCGTTTGATGAGAGCCCATGTGATGCACTCGACGGTCGTATTGTACGACGATGGAGCCTCGAGTTTCTTGCTTGCACGATCTCGTTTTCGTCTCAGTGCGATCTCCTGGTTGTAACGAGGCGACCCCTCTGGATAGACCTCAAAGCTTAGGCTGCTTTGAGGATGAGCGACCAAAGGGGTCACCATCTTCGTTGACTGCGCGTGTTGCATGGTTGATGATTGCAGATTGAGGGACTGCTTGGACGAGGAAAGGCGGTGTCGTGGAGGAATGAGAGCTTAGATGATTGTGGTATGGGGTGAGTTCGTTGAGTGGCACGCTGGAAGGCTGGAGAAGTATTGGAGGATGAGTGGCACTACAGCGCCTGTGAGCGTGACTGCGGGGAGAGCCTAGACACTACTTACATACACGCCTCGAGGCAAGCCCAATTCGATAGCAGCATCGCTTGTCACGCAAAAGCGAACTTGAACCTGTTCGTATGTACATCCGTCTGATTTACGGTCCTCGACTTAGTCCGTTAGTTCAAGGGTCCTTGTCGAACGTTGAAGTCGAATCAACGAAGTGTAGCAGACAGCAAGTAGACATGTGACCATTGACGTCCACTCACAAGGAGGTATTCTGTGCAGGACGCGACGCGAGGTGCAAGATGCTATGCGTGGCTCGTCGCAGATAACTCTATAGAGTCCTGATTAGATCTTATTTCGAACTTCAGATACGGGGCGAACCGATCCACTCACGCATCGATATTTGGGGATAATGAATTGGAGCCCGCCCGGTCTCAGGTAAGACAACATTCTAACAGGAACCAGGGCGGACTGATCGCTGCTGATCATCATATAATAACGTTGAGAGAGTGATATATAAACCAGTCCTTCGCAGGACGAGCTTTCGGGATTTGCAATGAAATACTCACTTATAGACGGCTGCCACTCCCACATTAACTTCGACCGATGCTCCCATCACCAGAGGGAGCGTCCGACGACGAATTGTTCTAGAAGCAGGGCGATTGGAGAATCATCGGAGGGGGTATAACTTGCTCCAGTACTTGACGTCGATCACATGTGCTTTTGATGCCACCGCGCCCTACGGCTGGAGCAATCCGCCAGGGCAGTTGTTCGTCACTCGACTCATGACCACCCAGGGGATGACAGCGGGCCTGAGGTTAGCTTGCAACAACGCCTGTATATAAGGACTGTCGAGGTATCATCGGTAGGAGCGTAACATACTGTACCTTGCTCAGTACGATGTTGACAAAGGCCACACTCTTCGCCTCCCTTGCGCTCACTGGAGTCTCCGCCACCTTGTTTGGACCGGGCCCGCTCCCGGGACAGATCAAGAACTTGGTCACTTTCGGCGACTCGTATACGGATGTCGTGAGTGTCCCTTCAGGCGATTGGACTTCAGTTATTGAAGTGTTGTGCAGGTGATAACCGGAGACGGCGGTGTATCGTGGCCTATATACGCGGCGATGGACGGCAAGTTCAAGCTCTACCCGTTCGCTCGTGCGGGGGCGACGTGCTCGAACAACCTGACATATCGCCCGTTCCCGTCGCTGTTCGAGAACCAGATCCCGCTCTACCTCACGGAGAAGAAGAACGGGACCTTGCGCAGCCTCGACGCCGACGACACGATGTACACGCTCTGGATTGGTACCAACGACGTCGGGTCGAACGCTCTATTGACCGGAAACCAGCCTGCGGGCGTGACACTTGTGGACACCGTCTCGTGCGCCATCAACTGGATCACGACGCTCTACAAGAACGGCGCCCGGAACTTCCTGTTCCAGAACGTAAGTTTATATCTACTGATAGTTTCGAAAATGCTCACCGCCCAATCCTGTAGATGATCCCACTGCAGAAGACGATCCTGTACAACCGGAACTCGTACCCAAACAAGTACTGGACTGCACAGAAGAACGCGACGGAATGGGAGCTGTTCATCACGGAGCTCACCACCTCCGGAAACAAGCTCGCTGAGCTGATGCTCCAAGCCCTGCCAGCAACACACCCTGGTGCACATATCGGTGTGTACTTCTCCCTAATGCGCGTGGTGCGCTGTATACTGAATAAGTCAATATCCCTTAGGTCTCTTTGATTCACACGCACTGTTTACGGACATCCTCGCCAATCCTAAAGAGTACCTTAACGGTACCGTGACTCCAAACACCACTGGCTGCATCAACTCCTGTGTGTTCAACGTCAACGAGTCTACCTCCGACAACGTGAAGTGCAAGGTCGTCACAGGCAAGGCAGTCGACAGCTACCTGTGGTAGGTGAGACGTCTTGCGAACTAACTGATACTCACATGTCGTCGTGCAGGTACGATGAGCTCCACCCCTCTGAGCAGACTGACAGGGTCGTCGCGAAGGAAGTGGCCGCAGCGATCAAACGCACGTCGAGTAAGTATGTGACGTGGTACAGCTAGAGAGCTGTGTTCTTTACTAGGGTTTCATGGATTACCGATTACCTTTGGGCAACTTTAGCGATCCACTAATCAGTCCATATTTGTACATCATATTGTTTGTACTCACCAATGTATTCGTTGAGGGCAAAGCACCACACAGCCCGATCCGCCACGGACTCAACCAGGAAAGAAAAAGACGAAAGCTGGGAGGATATACGTTGAGCAAAGGAGACAATGATGGCGTCGAAGCAGAGAACGCCGTAGATTCAATTAAACTGAGAAGATGGTGATACAAATATGTCAACGCGTAATGCATGCGAGTACAGTGGGTGAGAGGCTGAAGCGCACATCCAGATGTTATAGCTCCGAATCGTCGACGTAGTTCGCCATCGGATCGTCCGTCATGCGCCTGTTCATGCGGTACGCCTCTGTAAAGACGTCGTCAGAAAAACAAAGTAAAGGAATAAAAGCAGTCGCACACACCGAGCTCCTCCTCCGTGACCTCCGAGGTCTCCGCCTTCTTCCGCTTCTTCCCCCACTCGTCGTCCTCACCCTTTGCTTTCCGCTTGCGCTCCTCCTTGATCGCCTGTGTAAGCCGCGACTCGTCCATCTTGAGGTCGCCCTCGCCTAGTCGTCGCTTGCTGAACAGCTCGTCCGCCTTCTTCCGCCGATCCTCCAGCGCGCTGGGGTCTTTAGCCGGCGGGACTTCTTCGCGCTGCTCTTCCTGCACTTGAGCGGACGGCGCAGACGCCAGGAGATGTTGCGCGGACGACGCGCGCGCAGCCTCAATACCAGCCTCGCCTGTGCAGTACGAGATGTGGATGGTCGAGTGGCAGCACGCGTACCCCCACTCGCCGGTGCCGACATCATACCACGAGCCCCACACGCCCGTGTGGTTATTGACAAAGACTGCAGAGGAGTCAGTAAAATTTGGGAGTGAATGTAATGTGACGTCGAGACTCACCATCCTCAGGATACTTCGAGCGGACCGCAACGCGCTCCTTGCCCTTAACGAGCTGCCCCGTCCGGGAGAACTCAACATACTCCTCCGTCTGGCCCTGTAGCAGTTCCTTCGGTACCTTTTCGAGGTACTCCTCCCCGCCATACTTCGCGAGGATGCTGACCTTCGTCGTATCCTTGAGCTGTTCCTTCTTCTTCATGTACTCATGATGCAGCAGTTGCCCCTGCGTCGGGTTCGCATTCATGTGCACGTCGTTCCCGCGCGCGGCGGCGTTCCATGCGAAGAGTTGCAGCTGCTGCACGTCCGGTGCCTCGCCCGAGTACCGCAGGAAGTTCTCGCCTGCGAACACGGCTTCCTCTTCTGAGACGCCCTTGTTTGGATTGTCGCGCATTGAACGTGTCTTTGGGTCGTAGTAGGCGCTTTCTGGATCCAAGTTGATGAGATATTTGGCTGTGTCTTCTCGAATACGCAGGTTTCGCACTGTGATACGTGTCTTGGTATCGAGCTTCTGCCCGACCGCGTCAGCAGATTCGGCGTACTTGTCTGCATCCTCGTCCTCCTCGTCGCTACTCCCGAAATCATCGTCCTTCCCACCCTCGCCTTTGCCCGCCTTCGCCACCTTCCGCACCGCCGCCAAGTCTGTTGTCGTCTGCTTATCAATCTCCTCCTCGCGTAGCTTCTGCCTCGCCGCCTCGATTGCCTCGTACTCTGCGTATATCTTCTTGTGTTCCGATGCGTCGTAGCCATTCCACCTGTCGCGTTTAGCGTCGTATCCAGATGCAACTTCTTGTATGACTTCATCAGCGACAATATCCTTTCCGGTGAATTTCGCGCCACGCTTCCGCGGTCGCTCTAGACAGTCCTCCCGTTTGTGCGTCATCGCACCGCAATTCTCGCATGCGCCCTTGCGATATTTCTTAGCAGCAGGCCCTGCCTTTGCACCTCTGTCATACCAATTGTCAAGCTTGTCGGCGGAGTGGTCGTACTCGGGAATACGCTGATGGCTGAGAGAGGGTGCACCGGTGTCGAGATACCATGGGGCCTGAGCGATATATTCTGTTTAACATTATGAGGTGCATATTAGGCGATAGATAATTACGCGACTTACGAGGAATATGCGGATTGATGACCTTGCCCTCCTCGTCTACAGCAGCAGGTGCGGTACCCGCTTTACGTGCCGCATCGAGGTCCTTCTGTCGACGAAACTCTTCACGCGAGAGCTTTCCGGTCGCTTCAACGTGAGGTCAGTACGTGTGGATGTGGCTTTGCAACTGCACCTACCTGATGCTGAAGCCATGGTGGTAATGAACGAAGAGCTGAGGTTGGGAGCGCTCGTCGGGCATACTAATGATAAATACAACCAAACAATATTGAAGACATATACTTGCCTGCCAAAAAGTATCGCACGATGACAGTGACGAGATTCGAACTCGCGCGGGAAACCCATCACGGATTGAGGTTCAAGACCTAAACGTGACGCCGTAACCACTTGGCTACACTGCCTGCAAAAAGGAGGGCCCAGTAGTTTAGTTGATGCTCGCGAAGGGGCGTGAAACACGCCGCCACGGGCGAGTAGTTGCCATCTTGAGCAGAGGCCTCGTTAGCTAGCCACCTTCCCCTCGCACCCTTCACACTTACCACCATCTTTCCTTCATCCCATCGTCGCAATTATGGCGTCGATGCACTCAAACTCTGCACGCCCGATGGGCCCTCGCACACTGCAGCGCGCAGTCTCCCCAGCACCATTCGGTCTCCCAGAAGTCTCACCTCTCAATATTCGCAAACTCTCGAATGCAAAGGATACTCGTCCGTCGAGCTTGAACGGCTCTCATAGCAATGGCTCGTCTTCGTCTTCTCTTCTATCTCCCCAAGGTCCCTCTCCAGCCCGCGCTACTACACCCACCCTCAGGCTGCAAATGCCTTCACAGAAACCTTCGCGCCCCATGCTCAAGCTCTCTAAGATCGAGCTCAACGAGCAAGCATTCATAGGAGGATACGCGGGAGGTCCGAACAACGCCAACGGCCCCTACTCACCACACCTCAACAGCGGCGCAGTCAGCGCTGCCGACAGCGAGCCCACCATTCGTCCACAACTCACCATCTCACCTCAGGTGCGACCACCGCCTCCAGTATCCATGGAGAACCTCCGCCAGACGGTCGAGGAGTTCGACCAGTGGTCAGATGATGTGCTCGAGGAGCAAGCGCGGCTGGGGGAGGGCGCGGGCGGCGCTGTGTACAAGGTACGCGACCGACGGACGGGCGTGATCATGGCACGCAAGAGCATCACCACCCTCGAGGCTCCCATGAAGCAGCTTGTGCGCGAGATCCGCATCATATCCTCTACGTCGCACGTGAACATCATCAAGTTCTACGGCGCATACATCTCGCCATCCAGCAGCGAGGTCAAAGTTCTCATGGAGTTCGGCGAGGGCGGCAGCCTCGAGTCTGTCGGCAAGCGGATGCGCCAGATCGGTGGACGCGTGGGTGAAAAGGTCGCAGGGCGGCTCGCCGAAGGGGTACGTTTCGTCTGGCCGTTTTGATGATGGTCCTGATAACACTGATCGTCATGGCCGTTGCAGATCTTGCAAGGACTTGCGTACCTGCACTCCCAGAAGACGATTCACAGGGACATCAAGCCGCCTAATGTCCTCCTGACGCGAGAAGGTGTCGTCAAACTGTGCGATTTCGGCGTGTCCGGCGAGCTCATCAACTCGATGGCTGGCACTTTCACGGGCCCCAGCCTGTATATGGCGGTAAGCGCAGCAGTCCCCGGTACTCGTCGATACCATCCTCACACCCTCGGGGTTGACAGCCAGAACGACTGTCCGGACTGACATACAACATTCGCTCCGATGTCTGGTCGACAGGCATCACTCTTCTCGAGCTCGTACAAAACAGGTTCCCTTTCCCGAGCGACCTTGCCCAAATTGAGCTCATGATGTTCATCACCCAAAACGAGGTGCGCTCGTTGTTCACGCGTGCACCACAGCCAATTGACCGCTTGTTCTTGCAGCCTCCCGAATTGGAGGACGAGGAAGGTATATCATACAGCGCGGAAATGAAAGACTTCCTCAAGCAAGCGTACGTGTCGTTTTCAATGCCATTGCATGACGCCGTCTGACTAATGTTGCAGGCTTACGCGCGACCCTGCTGCGCGTCCAACTCCGAGAGAAATGCTGCAACACCCGTGGATTGTGAATGTGATGCAATACGACGTGGACATGGCGTTCTGGCTTCGCAAGGTCTGGGACTGGCCCAAACCCACCAGCCGACGCTCAGACGACCGGTAAGCGTTGCCCTCTCCGTCCCCTCTTTGCCCTTCCTTCCTTTCATCTTTATTTTCCTTTACTTTCTCGCCTTTTCTTCATTGTTCATTTTATTTCTTTGACCGTCTTTAGCCTTCTTCTTCTGCGCCTCGGCCGCGTCTTCTCCCGTTTATCCTGTTCCAGCAACGCCTACTTTTCCGATGATCCTGACGTTCGTTCGCTTATAACCTATGTCTGAACACAAACAGCAGCGCGTCCCGGCCAAGCTCCAGCCACCGGACCAGCACCAACACCAGCTCAAGCACAAGTAATTTGGAGCGGTCTCTGGCGGGCCTGCGCCTGGAAGACGGATCTCCGCCGAGCGGAGACCTCCTATAGAGGTCCCTCTATAGACAGAACAGATCGCACACGCGGACTCATGCATGCACACAATACATTGACAGCACGCATCCTCCAGGCGGGGCGTGCGCCGTTTCGGTCTCGCTGTCCCCTCCTTTATTTTTCCCAATTTTGTCCAGGATGTTTTTTCTACACAACGCCCACCATTCCTAAACATCTGCATCGAGGTGTCCCATCCATGTGTCCAATATTCAATATCCGATATCCGGTACCCAATATCTACTGCTTTCTCCGTCGCGTTTCATTGTTTCGCGTGTTCGCCAGTGACCTGTCCAACTCCAAACTCCAAATAGCCCCCATCGACATCGACATCAGCAACTTGTGTCTTGTGCCCATTTCTCTATCCATCTATTTTCCATCTCTTCCTCTTCCATCTCCATCTCGCTTGATAACTACACAGCCCATCTCTCGCGCCCGAAGGGCGACGTCGTATCACGTACATACTCAGACTGCCGTTCGTAATGCCTGCTCAACTCGCGTTTGCACCAGTGTACTTGTTTCGACTCTGCGCAATGGCCTGGATCTCTACGTACATGTCCCGACCTGTCTGGTATAACACGCTGCGCGATATCTTTTGCACATTGTCGCTCCTCTGCCTTTCTCTGTAGACTATGCACATCGGAATTCCTCATGTACAACGCAATGCGATTATCATCTCTCAGTCTACCGAACAACCCGATGATATGACCCAGCAGTTTGACAAAGAAAGAGCTCGAGACGCCACACATCCGGGCGGGAGCCGACGGTGAGTTCTTTACTCACCGAAACCGCTGCTAATGTGACCTGTAATCTTGCGAACAGCACAGCTCATCCGTTGATGCCCATGAAGCAAGGCAACAGGTGTATCCGTATGTTCGGTATCTCCAGGTACATCGTTCTTACAACAATGTCTGCACACAATCGTAGCGGTGAAACAGATGCGGAAGATAATAATGAGAAGATCTGTCAGTGACGGCTTGGCTGGCGTGAATGCTACACGTCCACAGGGGCGCCGTCGAGATCATCGTCTATAGGTAGCCCGTCGACGTCTTCTTCACCCATTGGCTCGCCGTCTACATCCTCCTTCATCGGCTCGCCATCCACATCAATATCATCGATAGGCTCGCCATCCACATCGTCGATTGGCTCCCCATCCACATCTGTTGCCAACGGCACCCCGTCAAGATCCTCTGCGGGCGGCGCGTCCTCGTCACTGCCCACGTCCATCGGCTCACCGTCCTCGTCGTCATGGTCCGCCGGTACCACAGCCTCCTCTGCGGGCCTGAACGAGCTCGCCTTGAACTTCGACGTAAACAGCGTGCCCGTGTCCACCGGCGCCACGACCGCCTCCTCTTCCTCGGGCGCCTCCTCGGGCACGACCATGCCCTCGAGGCGCGCGCGCAGCGCCGCGGTGAAGTCCGGCGGGAACACGATCCAGTCCTCCCAGATGTCCACGATGGCCGTGATCTGCTTCTTGAACGTCTCCGCCGTGATGCGCCCCGGGAACGAATGGTAGATCGTCGAGAGGTGGTCGAAGACGATCCCGAGCCGCGCCTGGAACTCCTGCCGGAACTTCCACGCCATGGGCAGCGGCGCAGCCGAGTTGTGCAGGATGTCGCAGATGAGGTGCAGCCGTGCCACTTTGCGCGGAACGGGCGTGCCGTCAACGAGGAGTGAGGAAATGATGATGTCCACCACCTGTAGAACCACGTGTTAAAGTGGAGGACACATGCACGTACGGACAGCAACTCACCTCAGATGCCGCTTCCGCGTGTTCCAAACTGAAGGCCATGCATCTCGCCAGCTCACCTCGCCTGCCTGACAGCGCACGCAGCATGGCTTCAAAACGTCTTCGTGCAAGCTTGCCTAGTTGTGTCTTGCGCACGCGTTCTCGCTCGGAATCCTCGGCGGAATCCGTTGAATAGATCGAGTTTTCACCCTGTATCTCTCTTAAGGACGGCCAGCGGAATAGCAAGACGTAACTTACGTCATCCTCGAACTCGGGGCCAATGGCTCGATACTGTTCAACCAACGCACGATAGTACTTGTATTTGCGATGCTACAAAATGTGTCAACTCTCATGTATGAAACGAGATATGGAAAGGTGAACCTACACCAGGCTTCAAGAAAGCGTATTTTGCATTCGACTGTTCGCGATCCTGTAAGTTCTTCTCATATTCGGTGCCATGTCCCTTGATTTCAGCAGCGACTGTTTTGATAAACTGTTCGGAGACCTCTTCTTCCTCGCGCTCAGGGCTCCGCGATTTTCTATGCGGAGAACGACTCTCATACTGCCCAGGACGACTGTATGTTTTGTGCTTGTGGTGGCGCGGAGGCGATCGGGAGCGGCTGCGGCTATAGGACGAGTGACGCGAGGGCTGTCCCTTTGGTCGGTCGCGTGAGGGAGACCTTGACCGTGAGCGAGAGCGATTATATCGCTGCGGTGATCTGCTGTCCGTTCTCGACCGCGAGCGCGAAGGTGACGGAGACCGCGACTTCTTTTGGACTGCTATCGTATTATTGCGCGAAAGGTTATATCAGGGTCGGCATGCGCACCATACATCGGCTTTGCAGCCACCGGTACTGCCTTGCTCCATCCGACGCGCAGGACGGAGCCGCCCCAATCAAACCCGTCGAGTTCGCGTAGAGCTCGTTCGGCGTCTTTACGTTTCATGAACGCGACGAACCCGCTCAATCCGGTGTTCTTCGTTCGTCTGGTCGCGGTCATGTCTGCACCGGGTCCAGCAGTGCCATCGCCGC
Organism: Ceriporiopsis andreanae CBS 279.92; assembly: GCA_001969225.1. Taxonomy (NCBI): domain Eukaryota; kingdom Fungi; phylum Basidiomycota; class Agaricomycetes; order Polyporales; family Meruliaceae; genus Ceriporiopsis; species Ceriporiopsis andreanae. The sequence goes on along the minus strand of ALYI01003834.1, from coordinate 8,412 downwards.
GGGGCCACATGATTTTGACCTGTCAATTCAGACACCAGAGTCAATCGTATTGAGAGCGTGAACGCGCCGCAAGAGGTGCTTACAGAACCGACAGGTCCCGTACGAGCGAAGAACATTCCGAGACTCTGCTCGTTGACGTGCTGAGGGAGATTGGCGACGAATATATTTGACGTCTGGATGTACATTGGTATGATACATGTTGAAACTGAGCTATGGCCGATGTAACTTACCTCGGGGTCACCGCGATCCTTGCTCCCGCTTTGACCTTCGTACGCAGCCATGGATGTCACTGACCGTCCCTGGGTGGCTGTTTCGTTCATCAATAGGCTTTCTTGAGGCAAAATATCAGGCTACACACCATGTCGCCCGAACTTGGATTCACGGCTGGCTTGCTCCCTGTAATCAGAATCAACGAGAGGTCGCTCTATCGCCATATTCACCACATACCGTTTGATCTCTTCCAAGAACGAGTCCATGGCACGTTTACCCTTTGGCTTCGGAACAGGCGGGGGAGAGGCAGGCTTCGAAACAAGATGTATCTGTGTTTTCACGACACCATGGCGGAACCGTACTCACCCTAGAGTCGTTTTCGAACATCTGAGCAGTCCTTGACGGCTCCCCTCTGGTTCTCACCGAAGGCTCGTAGGGAGCTGCCTGACCAGATTTGACGAATGCAGATCCAGCTTTCCGCCGGGCTGCATCTTCGCCCTGAAATGCGTCCAAGAATTCCGCATATGCCTTGGCAGCATTCTCCTCCTCCTCCTTTCTCTTGGCCTCGGCCGCCTCTTTCTCCTTTTCACGCTTGGACTTGCGCAGAGTCCCTTGAGTGTAATGGGACAACTTCTGGTCGTCGACAGGCTTTTGCTAGTAGAAGCGGTCGGTGAGTGCAGGGAAAGGAGAGCAAGTTTGTATCCGTCGCACTGGGAACGAAGTTTCTTCGTCGTCGTTATCAAAGAAGGCAGCGAGTTTTGACTTTGTCTTATCCATGGCGGCTTCAGCTCAGACAGGCGAGCTTATAGTTTAACAAGAGGACTGAAGCTGTTCGCAGAAGTGAGTTGGCGTGAAGCAATCAACACCCGGAAGGAGCGCCGGAGGTCGACGTGCGCGTGTGTGCTGGGATTCGATTCATTCGATTCATTCGAATCGAATCGAGCGCGGCGTCTGCACAAAGTCTGCTATCCGTACCGTCGTGATTAACGGTCGCTGTCGGGAGCCCAAGACATATTATACCGTCTATTCTATCAGGATACTACTGCTAGGGTATTTACTGATTGATATTAGGTATCAAGACCAAATCAAGACATAGTGATAGACTGTAGCGCAAGCACAGGTCAGAGTTGAATATTGTTGAATGGTGAGATCGACCAGTTCAAGCCGTCAGATACTGTTTGACACAGGCATCCACCTGCGGGGCCACTTTGGAGAGTATCTGGATTGTCTCGTCCTAGAACCCTGCGTCAGTCATTTGTTAAGCAAGCGACAACAAATACTCACCCAAATCCTATCCTGCGACTCCTTGCCCTCCTTGCTCATTGCAAAATCGCTCGGTTCTTTTATAGCCAACGTGCTCACGTATGCGCCACGCAAGAAATATGCATGCTTGCCCTCCCTGCCATCCGGCCCTAGCGCTGCCCAGATCAATTGGCGCGCCCCTTGCTCAGCCGTCCGTCCGACCACCAAGTCTCGTGTGGCGAAGAAGAGTTTGCGCACAAACGTCGTTGCTATCTCGCGCCGCAGTTCGGAGAAGCAGTACCCTGGGTTGGCAGAGGTGGGGACGAGCGGCGTAGACGTCGGCAGGTGTTCAGCGAGCGAACGAATAAACATGATGTTCATCACTGGCAATCTGCTCGTTAGACGATCGGACAAGCACGTTGAGTGACGGTACATACACTTGGTGACCGGATACCGCACAAACATCTTAGGATACGTGCAGTACTCCTCGCTATTCAGCTTCTCCAGGATATTGGGCGCGTCGAGCAGTTCTTCGTCGAGAGTTGTCCACATATGTGTGTCACTTGATACCAGAACAAGTCTCGAGATGCTTGTGTTCAACTTCGCAGTGCGGACGAGGTTAGAAATAAGGAGGAGGCAGAGCAAAGCTGTCGCGAGGTGATTGACCTGCAAACTGTCACACGAAAGCAACATCAGCGGAACGCAAATAATACTGCAACGAATGCTCACGTCGACTCCCAGCCATCTTTCGTAGTCTCGTACTTTGCTGCCAATATGCCCGCATTGGCCACCAAAATATCTAGCGGCTCGTTTTTGAACGACTCTGCGAAGTGAACGACTGAGGCGAAGTCCGTCAAGTCAAACAGTGCAAGCTCTATGCCCTTGTAACCTGTGTCCTGCTCGATTTCTGCAGAAAATCAGGGATACAGAGTAGACAGATAGACAGGAATACCTACTGGTGACTGCAGCTTTGCCCTTCTCTTCGCTCCGACAGCCTAGAATGAGTTTCTTCGGCCGCAGACTGGCGAAGTGCTTGGCGGCTTCAAACCCTATGCCAGTATTAGCACCGGTCACCATCACGGTCTTATTCGTCAAGTCAGATTGCAAGGGGGGAGACAGTCTCGTCCATTGCTCGAGATAGAATCCCGTGGTCGACCACTTGCCCATATTCGAGGATAGCGTGGGTGCGCGAGTGAGGGAATGTCAGGTGGGAACGTGGTATCTCACACTTCCGAGCAGGTCTGGCATTATATAGGGTGGGAGCCGCATGATGTACGCGGCCCGCATTGATGTCGTAGAGAGCTTTGTATCGCCCAAAGCCGTCGAAGTAGTCGTAATCAAAGTCTAGCGCGGTGCCGACCACGTACGCATCGCGTCGGCACTGTGTCAAGCGCCCTCCTTTAGGAACGGACACCCTGCAATCTGCATCTTTGCGGCGGACATAGACAGCCGTGCCAATGAGCTCAGCAAGGCCGACCTATCACGGATGACGAGTTAGTCTTGTTCTGGAGGAAGGACTAACGGATACCAAAGCATAACATATTCAAGGACGTTGCGTACCTTTAGGTTCAAGTCCAACCCTACCTACGCTCGGAACATCGGCCGCAGTCAGAGAAGATCGTGGCAACTATTGGTGGGAAGTGCGCGAGCAAACTCTGCGAGGACCATACGTAAACCATTGGACAGCAGTATTCTAAGTCACCTAATTAGGGCGCCAGTTTACCAGGAACACAGTATCGAGACCAAGCGGGGGATCTCGACCAAGCATCCGGAGACCTGGAAAGCCAATGGTCGTCTGGTGCCACGGCGCGACCAAACCGAGTAGATTGGCGCAGGAAGCTGGCTTGCCTGAAGGAGTGGAACGGGTGTATTCGGTTCGCACGGGGACAGTGAGTAACCCAACTCACACACGTACCACCAGACCAAGACGACGACAAACCAGAGTCAAGGTGAGCAGGACGTACCATCCGTGAGTGCAGTGGCAATGGCGGGTCAAGAAAAGCGCACGGGCGCTCGATATCCCCAGGGCAAGCAGGATAAACAAGGACAAATACACCTCGAACTTGACGCGTTCACGATGCCTTGCTGCATCTGGGGAATATCTGACTTTCCGCAGACTCGCTACACATCTAGGCCGCGCGGGGTACCGATACGTGATGGATATCTTTGTTTTCATTGGTCTACGCAGCTCTCCCTAGTGTGTGCGGACGGCTATATGGAGCAGCGTTTCTTGCGTCGTGTTTCATGAAACCACTCCCAAGCCAGGGATATGCCACAGTTCTGCCTTGTCACTTGACAGCAATGGGGTCGAGATTGCAGTGGTAACCTTTATGTACTTACCAGCCTTCGCCAGGATGTCCACCACAACAACACTCTCGGACGAGCAACTGCTCAAGCACGCGAACCGGGTTCGTGGGAGCGTGGTCGTTATCACAGGTGTTTAATATTTAATCTTGATTCATTTCACTACTTTCGCAAATTTCTGACAAGGGAGCTTACAGGTGCGGCTAGTGGCATTGGGAAGGAGATGGCAATGCTCTTCGCAAGATACGGGTTCGTTGATCTACTCATTCTGGCCACGCGCATCCGCATGACTTTGATTGTTAGAGCTAGCATCGTGATTGGCGACATCAATATCTCAGGTGCGAGAGAGGTGGTAAACTCCATCATGAACGCGGGAGGGTGAGCGAGCTCCTGCTCTGTAATAACTGAACTCACCGGCTGTGTATCTGCCTGGAACAATATTTGTACAGAAAAGCGGTCGCTTGTAGGTGCGACGTCACCGAATGGAACGATCAAGTGGCCCTGTTTGAGCTGGCGAAGGCGACGTTTGGGTCCGTGGATATCGTGGTCAGTCTTCTGAGTGTCTAAACGATGGCTTCGTCTTCTCAACCTCGCACTAGATCCCTAATGCCGGGATAGCAACTTCCGGTCAGATTGCAGAGTTAGAAGTCGAGGGTGGGAAGCCGCTTCCGCCCAATCTGAAGACCATGGATATCAACTTGACCGCTGTCATACATGGCAAGTTCTGCAACCAAGTTCTGCGTACGTCGGGCAGTAATGAGTTCCGTCACAGCTAGTGCCCTCGCGCTCCATTACATGGCTGACGGAAATACAGAGAGATTGATAGCAATCGTTTTGATTGGCTCCATAGGTGCGGAACTTCGATTGAATCGCGGTCTTCGCCATACTTACTTCTGTCATCCCATCGTACAGCCTCCTGGCAAGGCATAGGGCCTAGCGTGCTCTACGAAACATCCAAGCACGGCGTCTTAGGCCTGATGCGTGGGCTTCGCATAATCTGTGACGTGCGTGGCATACGTCTAGGTTCAGTTCACCCTTGGTTCGCAGGTACGTCTCGACGCTACCGAGGGCCGAAGCAAGGCTCACGGTCAACCGTCAGACACACCTATAATACCCGTAGAGATTCGCAAGGCTCTCAGCGGCTGGCCACTCACGCCTATCCATCGTATCGCCGCAACCGCGCTGTGCATTGCGACTGACCCCGACAGGCACACCTCGGGGCGTCCGTGGGTGCTGCCCGACGACGGAAATGTTCTTCGCTTCGACGCGGCAGAGATCACAGAGGGCATGTACAAGGAACTCAACGAACACGCTAAGCTCGTGGTTAGGGCTTTGGACCACAACGCGACTCGGCGTCGCAATGGAGCACGTCTGTAACGGGTTGCGGGCGGAGGGAGGAGGCTGCGAGCAGGACTGAACTCGAGGCGCCCGGTAACCGGACCGGCGCTCCGCGTGAATGGACCAAAGCACTCCGAGTCGCAAGCTCCTTAGATCCAAACCGTCATAGTCTCGTTGCATCATTGTTAGACAGACGCTTACCCGTACAATTTGGACAGAAATATTGCAGAACTTGACAAGCGCTGCCCGTCTCGGTTGCAGTGTGCAAATGCGTCCATGGAGCAACATTTGATCCCTTTCGCTCTTACAGTTTCAAGCTCGCGCCGCCTCGCTGGGTTACACCCGGCACGACGCTCTCACAACCCGTACTCGCATTTCCCGCCGTTCTGGTCACGCACTTACCGCCCGATCTGGCGGTCCATGCCGCCTCCCCACCCCGGTCGCAACGGAGCGCGGTCAGTCCTTGTTTCTATAACGCGTGTCTCATATCACGTCTTACGAGCGCGCGGCGTCGTCGTCGTGCATGTGTATGAACATTCGACAGCGTACGTTTCGTGTATTATCGTCTTCCGAGGACTCTGTGGCTGTTGTCGTTGACATCAGCACCTGACCTGGTATATAACACGATGTGGCACACCTACTACCGGCATCATTCCGTCAGTGTACTCACCTCTGCAAACGCTTCGAAATGCCTACCACGACCTTCTCCGATGAGCAGCTCCTCGCGCATGGGGAAAGAGTACGTGGGAGTGTCGTGATTATCACCGGTATCCGCCACAGCACAGGTCACGCAGCTCACGTACTGATTATCGTCCTCCATTGCAGGAGCTGCAAGTGGTATTGGAAAGGGGATCGCAACACTTTTCGCGAAATTCGGGTACGCTTTATTTCGCATTGAAAAATCGCTGTGGCGTAAATGATCCTTGTGACCAGCGCCAAGATTGTCATCGGTGATATTGACCTGCCCGCAGCCGAAGCAGTTGTCAAAGACATTACAGGTGCTGGTGGGTAAGTGCTGAGGTTTGAGCCCACAAATCTATGCATCATATAACCACAGGCACGCAATCGCATGCTCGTGCGACGTCACCAAATGGGAGGCCCAAGTCGCTCTATTCGAGCTAGCCGAAAGGACCTTCGGCTCTGTTGACATAGTGGTACGTGTACAAAGCTCACCGTATTCTTTGAATGTCGCTCAAGTTTCGCAGATCCCGAATGCAGGGGTGACAAACATCGGTCGGATGACTCAGCTCGAAGTCGAAGATGGGAAACTCCTGCCGCCGGTCCTCACAACCTTGGACATCAACTTGACTGCAGTGATTTACAGTGCGTCTCTTCCTTTCAATTAGTGACCTCAAGGCGTACTGACGGACGACGTTTCAGCCACTAGCCTTGCCTTCCACCACATGAACCACGACGATGACTCTAGGCTACGAGCCATAATACTGATAGGGTCCATAGGTACCTTCGCTGGCGGTCTTTCTGTTATGGTGTACTGATACGTCCCATGAGCATCTTGGCAAGCCACTGGCGCCGGCGTTTTGTACGATGTAGCCAAGCATGGCGTGTTGGGCCTGATGCGCGGGATTCGCCCTACATGTGACGTTCGGGGAATACGCGTCGGTTCCGTGCACCCATGGTTCGCCGGTGCGTCGTACTCGTCTCTGTCAATCCAAGTGCTGACGTTCCCCTAAGACACTCATCTGACGAATGACCCTGGCGTCGCTGCGTTCATCAATGGTTGGCCCCTCACGCCCGTGCATCGCATAGCTGCGACGGCTCTGTGTATCGCTGCCGATCCCGAACAGAGTTCCTCTGGGCGTCCGTGGCTCTTGCCTGATGATGGGAACGTCGTGCGGTTAGATTCGGCAGAGATCACAGGAGGTATCTACGACGAGATGAGCGAGAGGGCGCGCGTGGTTGTGAAAGCTTGGGATGCTGCCTATCCCAAACGACCTCGCGGAAGCTTTTAAATATAGTAAATAGCAATATATGACATTCAAAGCTGTGGTGTCGCGTAGATACTGGGCCAAGATAAAGTGGCGCTGAAAGAAGCCACTGTGACGACGGAGAATTTCGTACTCGTACAAGTGTCCGTGATATACATGTACTAAGTAGACGCGGGACATTCCAGACTGAATTGTTAAGATGACCCTCCACGAGCATACGGCTTTTGTGAGAAATGGGTAGAAGAGCGGGCAAACTGCTTGAAGCTATGGGACCCTCGTCTAATACCAGAGACACGCATCATCACCGAAATGGTCGATGATGGTATCGTCCACCCAAAGTAACTGTGGACGACCTTGTCGCGGAGGTCTGACCGAATCGGGGCTTACCCGAATAGCGGTTGTTGTACCACCCTGACGTTCAAGTTTGTATAAAGCCGGTGTGGCCCACTTGTCGAATTGCCATCGAATATACTGGAGCGAAGGCAGCGCAATAGGAAGGTTGACGAGACGTTCTGGAGCAGGTGACGCAGTGGAGATGTGAAGGGCAGTGAGCGAAGGTAGTTGTTTGGGCGAGAAGGCCTTGAGTATCTGTACCTACAGCATTGAACACGTAAGTACGTAGTATGGACGCGATCCTTGAGTTTGACGGCACGTACAATATCCAACTCGCCCGCGCGGTGACCTTCCAGCCCTAACTCCGTCAACAGGGGCAAGGATGGCAAGCCCAAGTCTTCTCTCGAGGTCACTAGGTACTCAGCGTCTGCATAGAGGCATCTCAACGACGCGGTATTGACTGCATCAAGCTGAGGCAGTTCCCTCATTCGAAGAGCCTCGATCGACCGCCTGGCGAGTAGTGCTGTTTGCACATTTTCGGGGACGCTCCAAGGCACAGAAAGCGCACGAAGGTTCGGCAGGTCTCCTTCATCGAAGGTGAACATACCGTCGGGATCTTTGTAGTCACCTCCTTCCCACTCGCCTGACTCGTACGTGAGATGCAGGTACTGGAGCGTTTGGTGACGTCTGAAAAAGTCCTTTGTCAAGGGCTCGTGGGCAGTCAATGAGTTGGGGAGTATGATCGACTCGAGGGAAAAGGCGCGCAAATTGGGATGATGGCTGGACAGCGCAAAATTGACGAGGCCACAACAATTCGGGAAGAACAGGTGAAGCGCGTTGAGGTGAGGTAGAGACTTCAGCATTCTGTGGAGATCTGTGCCATCCCAGCCGTGCGCCCGCTGCAGCATCAATGTCAGGCTGCGCAACGCAACATATTTGTCTGATGTCAGGGCAGTCTGCTCACAATTTGTTGTAAACGCCTAACGCCGGGAGGATTCCCCGGCTTTGGTTATTAGTTCCCACGCTGCTACTGGCTCCG